>JASDQU010373366.1:43477-54114 GCA_032191745.1 Picea mariana | reverse complement strand
TAGCTAGAGATGTCATTGATCTATTGAGACACACTTCTAGTACATGTATCTTTGGATGTTTAGTATTTGTTATAGTGAATGGAAGTTGAGACAGATCTGTTAGGGTACATGGATGGTACATATTTGAGTTCCATTGATATATCTTATGATGTATTGTTAGAGGCATATTTGTTGGATATCTTGGTGCATGCATTTGGCATGTGGTTATTGTTAGAGGCATATTTGTTGGATATCTTGGTGCATGAGTTGATAAGGTGGTTATATTGTATATCATAGATGAGTCATATAGTTGATGCATGTTTGGGACACTTTTGGTACACTGATAGAGGCACCTTCTAGCAGTATGATTGGCACATGGTTTATGGTTGATATGGCATACATGTATGAGATCACATCTTGATTGTAGTTCATCCTATTTGGTGCATGGTGGATGCTCTTGCTTGGTAAAGGTGGTGATACATGTTTAGTGGAATGTTGATGCACTCATAGATGGTATATGTTTGTGGGTGATAGTACTTGGCTAAAGTACACCATTGGTATTACTTGTTTAGCATATACTTTGGTACGTGATGTATGGGATGACATAGTTGAGACACTTGATTGATTGAGATACATGGTTGTGGCACTTGGTTCATGGTAGAGGCATGGCATGGGTGATATGACACTTGTTTGAGGCACATGGTTGGCATGTTGGTAGAGGCATATGGTTGGTACACAGTTGGCACATGTTTTTGGCATATGGTTGATACACTCCATTGACGATATATTATGGTATATTGTATGGTATTGATGTACATGGTTGATATACATGGGTATTGTGCATGGTTGGCACACAATATGACACATGATGTACTTGGTTAATGTTTTGTTCATGATTCTCTATTCATTGTTGACATATCTTTTGATTCATGATGTATGGTATGGCACGAGTTTGATGCATGGACAGGTCCAAGGATCATCATAGGAAGAGCGAATCATTCTTGAAGTAGTTGATCTATGTTCTGGTTGAGCATTAGCATTTGCAGCAGAAGCATATTGCAGTGGTAGCAAATTGTTCATATTGCAGAGAAGATAGGGGGAGACATACCCATAGGGGGATTCATTCTTCTTCCCATGATTCCAAGGTGAGAGATGGTCACAGGGGGAGCATGAGCGATATGTCTTCAGCATTACATCAGATTGATATCCCTTGTTCAAAACGGGAGATATTATTCAGAGAAATATCAAAGGCATCCAGGTAGGGGGAGCAACCCCAAGGAGAGTTCAGGCAGGGGGATTAGCCCCAAGGAGAGAACTACCCTTTGCCATTGATGTCAAAGGGGGAGAGATAATCACATTGATATGATTGAGATGACCATTGATGAAGAGAAATTCCATGTCTACATGTTTCCATCAATGATTGGTGTTGAAATCAATGTTGGTATTACCATCAATGCCAAAGGGGGATATTGTTGGATCATGTTGTCATTGATGTCAAAGGAACAATGTCTTTTCATAGTATATTGATGAAGTATCTATTGTCAATTTTGTAAATGAATTGATGTCAAGTTAATTCATTGATAAATAAAGTCATGCATAGATGAATATGGATCAATGTGTTGTCATTGATATATGACACATAGATGATGTCATGCATAGATGAAGATGGATCGATGTGTTGTCATTGATATATGATGCATATATGGATGGATGCATGAATGTATTGATCATTGAATCATGTGGTCATGCATACAATCAATGACAAAGGGACAATGTCATAGTGATATATTGTCATGGGTTACTCCAATTGGATTGATGTAAAGATGACTCATTATTGTCTTGTCATGGTTGATAGGAAGTACAAATGGATGAACTCCAAAGTGGTCCCCTTATGGTGAAATCCCTCACAGGAAGATTCTTTGTGGTTGAGTTATCCTAGAAGTATGGTTAGAGAATCCATGCTTAATTGTGGAACAATGAGATGAAGATGAATGAATTTGTTAGTGAAACTATCCTAGATGGATAGTTCTTGTCATGCCATTTTTGGTGGTATGTGTAACATCACATAACTCCTCATGGTTTTAGAGTTAAGGCCTTACGAAGTTGGAAGACCCTCATGTGGTGGATAGAATCCCCAAAAGGTCAAATAAGTCAAAGTGTTTACAAAGAAGAAATTATTTAAATAATAAAGTGAACTGATAAAGTCAAAGAGGATTATTTAAATAATAAAGTTAATGGAGAACTTTCTAATTATGGAAAGTGGTTATAAGTGGGTTAACCTTAAAATAAGGAAAGTGGGTTAAGTAGACAAGCGGCCATGTGAACAAAGTGGCTAAGTAGACAAAATTGAATAAAGGTGGCTATGTGGAAAAATGGTTATGTGGATAAAGTGGATATGTGGACAAAGTGGCCTACTGGATGCTTCTGAGGAAGCCACTTGGAGAGTATAAATAAGAGGCAAGGGTCTCTTGTAAAGTAAACTATCTTGAGCATATATTGAAGATCTATTCTGAGGAAGAGAGTGATTGCAAGTTCTCATGGACGCATTTGGCACATTTGGAAAACAATGGATGTTAGTTTCGATGAAATGGATAAATTGATGGTTGGTTGGTGCGTACTATGTAATTGAATAAGGAAGAGGATGGAAGTGACGTGCATTTACTACATGTCACTCCATACTGGCCGTCACCCTAGCTTGGCTATTGTTCAATTGTTTTTTTTGCTGTGGTTAAGCTCCGATATTCAGGCAAGGAAGGAATCGCTCGACCAAGCTCACATTTTTAAGGCTATTTGGTTACAGGTATGTTTTTTTCTCCATCCATGAACTCACTCTATTTATGAAATAGATGTTGGCTCGGTGATGTATTGGTATGTGCTTTTCTTAAGGCTGACAACTGTGTAAACTCATGGTGTTTCTCTGGAATAGTTGTTTGTGTGTTATTCATTGTAAATGGGAAATTTCATGGTTGAAGTCACGATTTCATTGATTATTCTGTGTGGTGGAAGCCATGAAGGCTCTCTGTTGTATTTATGGGTTTTTGTTGGAGGGTTTCATTCCATCCGGTCTTGTTGGTTGCCTCCTCACAATTTTGTAACCATACACGGTCGTATTTGGTGTTATGGGGTTGTTGTGCTTGATTTTGAACCACCTTGGGTCACTACATTTCATTTTCCACTGGGTCATGGGCTCATTTTATGATTTTGGTTTCTGCACAGTTAGTTATGGTGGCTATTATGCCAAAAGTCTTGCTTTAGGGTTGGTTTCTATTACATGGCCCTGCATTTATACCAACATTATTTGGTTTTGTGGGAAAACCACAAGGGTTATGCCCATGCGTGTTCTTGGGGTTATTACTGGCCAGTAAGGAGCCTCTGCTCCTCTGTTCATATTCTCTCCTACCTAGTGTGAATTGTCATCCTGTCATACAGGTTAATGGTTATATGGCATGTGTGTTCATTGTGTTGTTTTAAAGGGTTCTCACCTGTTGTTGATATGGTTGACTCCAGTGTCCTTGTGTTTCAATGATCGAACGAACCCTTGACTATTTTCTTGTATTCGTTGGTACCAAGCCCAATTTTGATTAACTCAAAAGTCACACTTTGTCAATTATCTGGTTGATTGTTATAGTTTTTGGGTAGTATTTCTAGTGGGGTTGATTATTGGCTCGTCCTTGTTGTTCGGTTTAATTACAGAGTTGACAGAATAACGTTGTCAGTGGTTTTTATTATTGGTATTTAGTCATTGCATTATAATATTTGAATCGATAGCTCAACATGGTTAATTGGTTGATTTGAGAAATGAAATGGGCACACAATTGTTGCCTCTTGTGTGGTAACAATCGAATTGTTGACTCAACATTATTTTATGGTTTTATTAAGTCACATAAATTCTTCTTGCGTTATGTATCTGTCTGTGTGTCTCCTACAACATGGTATAAGTGGAAATGATGGTCGTTATTGCTGTGTATTTAATAGCCCAATCGAGATTATTGCAATTTAAAGTGTTGATAGTTGTTAGGACCACACTATGTACCTTTTTGCTTATACTTTTTGCCATTATTATACTCTTGATCACCTATATTTAGACTCATACTATCACTTTATCTGATCATCCCAAAGGTATACAACGTCCCTTCTCATTACTATATGTTTAATCTGTTTTGCATAATATTTTACATTACTCTCGTACTTGACTATTGATTAGAAATGCATTAAGTGTTCAAAACTGCAGATTAGCATTTGAGGCCCATGCTGAAACACAGAACTGTCCAAGGTCGTCGTTGCTGAAACATAGAAATGATGCTAAAACACGGAGCTTCTATACAGTCCGAGGTCACAGATGCTGAGACACAGAGCTGCTATACAGTCCAAGGCCGCAGATGCCGAAACACGAAGCTGTTACACAGTCCAGAGTTGCAGATGCTGAAACACAGAGGAAACCGCCAGAACCGATGATGCTGAAACACAAGGAAGTTGTTACAGTCAGCGGTCAACAAGCTCTAACTGTCGTTCCTACATAAGAAGCCGACACAGTCAGAGCGCAATTCACGTGGCTGAAACAACCCGCGAATTACGATGCTGAAAAAGCATCAGCAGCAACGAGAAGAAGATGTTACACCAGCTATAACAACAATACCTCATCCAGCTCCTGTAATAGAATTCTGTTGCATGAAGATAGGACATCCTATGCTGGTTTAGAAAGTAGATCCGACTAAGGATAGGACTGCGATATGCATTGTAATTATTGTATCGAAGGGATTTCCTTTTTAAACGAGGGGAAATCATCATTCGAGGGATCGAAGTTTGATGCATTGAAGAAATTCCAGAGAAGAGGGACGTATTCTATTTTTTCCAAATTGTAATGTGATATTTCGACAGATGAATATAAGACTGCTTTGAGTATCCTTCTCTAGCTTTTTCGTTTCAGGGGAATCTTGTGAGAAGGGAGGGCCCACCTTCTTCACAAGATTCACCCATTAGTTTAGAAGTGTGTTAATACAGTTTCTATTTATGGTTTGATTTAACTTTTTGCAGAAACATTGTTTTTAATGAATTTCGCTTCGTTGAAACATGAATGACTCTATCTTAGTTTATTGAGTGAATTTCGTAACCCTTTTTATCAGCAATCTTGTGTGATGATTTTATAAGGGCCAGCCAGGGATTGGGTTAAGGGTTCCTGCTCAGACAGGAAGGAACTAAAACACCTTATCTTTTGTAGGTTTCATTCAATTCTGCAAGTGTGTTAGCCAGGGATAGGGTTAAGGGTTCCTGCTCAGACAGGAAGGAATCAAAACACCTTATCTTATGTAGGTTTCATTCAATTCTGCAAGTGTGCTAGCCAAGGATTGGGTTAAGGGTTCCTGCTTAGATAGGAAGGAACTAAAACACCTTATCTTCTGTAGATTTCATTCACTTCTGCAAGCGTGCTAGCCAAGGATTGGGTTAAGGGTTCCTGCTCAGATAGGAAGGAGCCAAAACACCTTATCTTCTATTGATTTCATTTGATTCTGCAAGCGTGCTAGCCAGGGATTGGGTGAAGGGTTCCTGCTCAGAAAGGAAGGGATCAGACCATCCTGTTCTTTGTAAACTTTAATTCCACAAGTGTGCTAAAACAGAAATAGGGCTTAAATCTCCTGCTTAGAAAGGAAGGAACTAGACAGCCTTGTTTTCTGTTAGATAGAGTTAATTGCCTTTTGCTTATTGTTTTCATGAAAGAGTGTCAACACTGAAGTCTCTGTTTGAGAGTAAGGGTCCTGTTCTCTGATTACAGAATAGTTGTTCTTTCCCATTGCAAGTATTATTATAATGTGATCCAGGATTCTTAGATTAATCTTTAAAGATCTGCAATAGGGAAGTTTCTTTCCTGTGATTTAATTCAGAACTTCAGTTTTATCAAGCAAGTGTGATTAGTATAAGTTTCTTTACTACAACACTAAGCTGCTTTTGGAATTGAGCATATACAGTGTGTGGTTATCTTTGAAACAAAAGACTTCCCTGGGTTGATAATTTATGTATCACTTAGTTGTTTGAATTAATTAAGAAATTATAGTGACCAACATTTTGGCGCCGTTGCCGGGGAAGATAGCTATATATTTCAAAAGCACTTGTGATTTCTTTTCTTTAGGTAAAAAGAATGCATGAAAAACCCCAAAGATACTAACCCTACAGGTGGCAAGGGAAAGGGAAAAGGAGAAAGAAAGACTTTCATTGACGAGATTGCATCCAAGTCTGAATCTGCTGCTCAACGACCAAACCTTCAAAAATAGAATTCCAGCCTTCATTTTGAGCAATTTTTGGAACAGGGAAAGAAGTTTGGAGTCCAGAGACAGTCCAGAAGCCAGTAGGAGACATTGAGGACAGAGAAAGTGCAGCAGGAGAGCAGACAGAGGGAAGCATGGATGAATACAACGAACAATTGCATCATGAAGAACAGGTAGATCCCGAAGGAGAGGTAAAAGATGAAAACTCTTTCTCTACTCTAGGATTCCCTATTGGCGATCTCCCTAGAGGAGAAGCCCCCATGAAAAACATTCCACTCTCAGCATTGCCTTTATTTTCATGGGTTATCCTCAGAAGATCCTGATGAGTTTCTGTTTGAGTTTGATATATTATGTAGAAGTTATGATTACGTTTCTAATACTCAAAAACTGAAGTTATTTCCAGCAACACTAAAAGGAAATGCATTAAGATGGTTTATGAGTCTTGGAGGCCATATAATCACAACATGGGACCAAATGAAATAGAAATTTCTGAACAAGTATCAGGACTACCGATGAATGAGAGAAAAGAAGGAGGAGCTATTTAAAATGATGCAGAAAGAAGACGAGAACCTAGAAGACTTTGTAGAGAGGCTACAATACAATCTACAAAGATCCAGTCATCCCAATGTAAGTAAGGATATTCTCAAAAATATATTATTAAAAGGGGTAAGGGATGAATCTCTGGATATGTTGAATATGCTTGGGAAAGGGGACATATCTAAGGAACCATATGATGAAATTGTCAATTTATGAAAAAGATGTTCAAGAGGAGCTTCGAGAAACATATTAAACAACAGGGACACCACATTTTCAAGAGTCCAAAAATCAGCCAGTGGGGGAGCAACAAGAGCAGAGATAGGTAATTTACTTGAAGATTTTAAAACTGAGATGTTGAGCTCTTTCGCCTCACAAATGGATACCCCGCAGATTAAGAAAAAGCAAGCAGAAGCAGAAGCATCCTTGTCTATATTTTGTTCTCAGTGCAGAGATAAGCATCCACGAAGAGAATGTCCACTGGACAGAAAACCAATCTGTACTATTTGTGACAAAGATCATGACACCCAAAATTGTCCATCTTTACTAGGGATCAAGGCAGCATTGCAACCAACGGACGAAGAAGCTGAAGCTGTCTATCTGATGAAACAGAGGAGGCAATGGCAACCGCGAGGACAAGGTATGAACTCTAACATGCCATTTGCATCTTCTAATCATTGGAACAATTACTCTTCTTTCAATCAAATGAGTTATCCCTATAATCAGATGCAGTACACTAATCAAATGAACTATCCATCCATGCAGCAAACTTACCCACCCATGCAGCAAAATAACCCACCCTTTGTTGATCCCTCAACATGGACCCCTTGGCCTCCACAACAACAACAGCCACATCAGAATCAGTGGAATCAAAATTGGAGAGGACAACAACCTGCATTTCAAAATCAATTACCTCAACTCCCACAAACACTATCCTTACCAGCAAGCACTCCTCCAAATAACCAAACGATGAGACCCCAGCTACCTGTGCAACCTAACCCCAACCCGAATAATAAAGTTGTGCAGTGCATTAACATTTATAACCAGCCCACACTTTCTCTCCCCCCTACACAATGCAACGATATACATCTGCGATCTGGGAGAGTAGTAGAACCTACAATAGCTGATGTTACCTCTCCTGACAAAGAGGAAACACAAGAGCATGATGTACCTAAAAAGGTACAGTCATCCTCTAACAATGCTGCTAAAACATAAACACCACCATTTCCTAAGCGTTTAGCCTTAACTAAAACGCCTGAACCACCAACCTTTAATCTTCTAGGGGAACTGCAAAATTTATATGTTAAAATTCCTCTCCTGCAAGCACTCCGCGACGTACCTATCTATGCTAGGACAATGTGTGATATCTGTGTCAAAAAGCCCGGTAGGAGAACCAAGGATCCCCTTACAGTCCATGTTATGGGAGATCTGTCTGCATTAATGTCAGGCAAGACTCCCCCAGTCAAATATGGTGATCCTGGCCACCCTACTGTTACAGTACAAGTTGGAAAGAAAATCATCCCTCGAGTCCTGGTAGACCTAGGTGCAGCCATCAATATCATGACTTTAGATACCTTACAACTGCTACAATTACAAGATCAAGTCAGAGATACCCCAACTATCCTAGAATTGACTGACCGATCCACAATTAAACCAGAAGGAGTCATTGAAGACCTCAGCATCTCTGTGGAATCCTTGAACTACCCTGTTGACTTTACAGTATTACAGCCCAAAACAAAGTTGGGAGGCCACCCTCTAATTCTGGGTAGACCTTGGCTAGCCACAGCAGATGCTTTTATCAGCTGTAGATCAGGGTCAATGACAATTTCAAACGGTTATGAAATGAAGCAGCTTACACTTTATCCTCATGCTACACCCCTCGCTAATAATGATAATTCTATGTGGGTAGATTTTGAGGATCAACCTACTCAACCTCTTCTGACTATCAGACAAGCTTTAAGCTTGAAAGACTCTACCGAGTATCAAATCATCAATAATTTTATTTGTGAACCCTCCTCTGTCACTCCACAAATTCATAATCAATTAACTGCACTGTTGGAGTCTGATGATCCATAAAATCTCAGTTCAGGAAGCCCACCTCAAACACCTAAAACCATCTCCTCCAAAAGCATACCGGTTGAAATTGAACCTGGCAAAACATTAAATATAGACCCTCATTTGACAAATGCTAAAACACGGCAGTTAATGAAGTTACTTCAGGAAAATAAAGAAGCATTCGCATGGGATTACACAGACATGAAGGGAATCTCCCCTGAATTATGTACTCATAGAATATATATTAAGGAAGATTGTCGACCAATCTGTCAACCTCGGGGATGAATGAACCCAAATTTAAGAGAAATCCTGAAGGAGGAACTCCAAAAATTGCTTAATGCAGGGTTTATTTATCCTATATCAGACAGTGAATGGGTGTCCCCGTTGGTAATAGTTCCTAAAAAGAAAGGGAAATGGAGAGTATGTGTGGATTACAGAGCTTTAAATAAAGCCACTCAGAAAGATCACTTTCCATTACCATTCATTGATCAAGTATTAGATAGTTTGTCAGGGAAGAAATTTTTCTCATTCTTAGATGGTTTCAGTGGGTACAACCAGATTAAAATTGCACCTCAAGATCAAGATGAAACCACCTTCACCAGCCCTTGGGGAACCTTTTCTTATAGAGTCCTTCCAATTGGACTATGTAATGCACCAGCAACCTTCCAAAGGGCACTTTTAGGAATTTTTTCTGATATGCTTAATGACTCTATGGAAATTTTTATGGATGACTTTACTCCTTATGGTGTTTCTTTTCAGGAAGCACTGGAAAACCTTGAGAAGGTACTTAAACGATGCACACAAGCTCAACTTTCCTTAAGCACAGAAAAATGCCATATGATGATGAGTGAGGGAATAGTGCTTGGACATTTTATCTCATCTCAAGGAATTCAGGTAGACCCATCCAAAATACAAGTCATTAGAGATCTTCCCACTCCCAAAACCCAAACAGAGGTAAGAAGCTTTCTAGGACATGCTGGATACTACAGAAGATTTATTAAGAATTTTTCCAAAATAGCTTCTCCCCTGTTTGTTTTACTGATGAAAAATGTTGAATTCAATTGGACTAATTTTTGTCAAGAATCATTTAGTACACTTAAACGTCAGTTATCTACAGCTCCTATCCTTAGAGGACCTGATTGGACACTTCCCTTTCACATATCCTCCGATGCTTCAGACACTGCTATAGGAGTTGTCTTGGGACAGGAAGAAGATCACCTCCCTTATGATATATATTTCATCAGCAAGAATATGTCCCCTGCTGAACTCAATTATATAGTCACCGAGAAGGAATTCCTAGCAGTTATCTATGCAATTAATAAATTTAGACATTACATTACTCGCTATTCTACTTTTGTCCATACTGATCACTCAGCTATCAAGTACTTAATGAATAAACCTATCACAAATGCTAGAGTCACCAGATGGCTGTTGTTATTACAAGAATTCGATATTACAATTGTAGATAGACCAGGCAAAGAGAATGTAGTTGTTGATTTCCTTTCTCGACTGACACTTTATGATGATACCCCAGTGGATGATTCCTTTCCCAATGAATATCTATTTGCAGTTTCTGCTCACTCACCTTGGTATGCAGATATTGCTAATTACTTGGTTGCAGGGAAGTTACCATTACACCTATCCTACCGAGAGAAGAAAAGTATTATTCATCAAAGTGCTCGGTATAGTTGGATAAGTGGGTACCTTTTCCATACAGGAGCTGATCAATAAATCCGAAGGTGTGTTCGAGAAGATGAGGTGTATGATCTATTGAAAGCTTGTCATGATGGCCCTTGTGGAGGGCATTTT
>JASDQU010373366.1:17198-41194 GCA_032191745.1 Picea mariana | reverse complement strand
CCCTATCATTCAGGAAAGACCTCTACGAAAACGAAAACAGATTGCCCCTTTCCACCCTTCTTGCACAAAAAGAGAACAAGAGCCTCAATGAGGCCACCTCTGATGACCACTACCCTAGACACCCCACCAATTCGACTAACACCCCATCCACCTCCAACCTTTCCAACCTCAGGATCTTTGCCTATTTCAGCCACGGGCACTGCAACACAAGAACCAGATGCCTAGAATACTGTAACACCATCTGCCTCAAAGAAAGTAGTTGCAACACAAGAACCAGCTACTCACTTCGTGGTTGAAACACAAGAACCAGCCACTGATATGGAGTTACAGGAACCAGACGCCCCGACATCATTTGTTTCAAATAAAGTGGTTGAAACACAAGAACCAGCCACTGAATTTGAAATTGAATTACAGGAATCACAGGCCCAGGAGATTGAAACACCATTTGTATCATATAAAGTGGTTGAAACACAAGAACCATCCACTGACACAGAAATTGATATGCAGGAATTAGAGACCCCGGGTGCTACGGCTGAAACACAAGAACCAGCCGCTCACATTGACAGTGAAATGCAGGAATCAGAAGTTGAAGGGGCTGAAACACTACTCTCCTTACTCCAAGAGGCTAAAACACAAGCATCARCTGCCATTCCTGYAGCTTCTCCACAAGAACCAGCTCATGAGGCTATGATTGCAACACAAGAACCAKTCATCTCTAAATTCAAATGAACAATGGCCGATATCTTGGAAGAAAATGAGTTTTTTAAGTCTCAGTTGGAAGCATATCAGCAAGAATTAGCCARGGAAAAGGAAGCATACGAAAAAGAGCTAAATACGTACACCTTAGCTCGAACAACAACCTTGTCAGAGGAGACCACAGAGAGCGTGTGTAAAGAATACATGTGTTGCCAATGTGGCGATGTTTACCACCAGGCAGGCTATCAGGTGATTCAAGTTCCAGTGCCAAGGGCAGCCCCTATTCCTTCACCTTTTGAAGTCAAGAAAGAACCTGTTGCAACACAAGAACCAGCAGGCCCTAGCAAGCTCAAAATTGAACCTGCTGCAACACAAGAACCAGCAGGCCCTAGCAAGCTCAAGACTGAACCTGCTGCAACACAAGAACCAGCAGGCCCTCTCAGGCTTAAGACTGAGCCCTGCATTACAATGAAAGAAGCCCCTACCTTTGTCGACCAGGTTGTACAGACAGTGCCTACGGAGGAATTTACACCTCCCAATCAGATCCATCTCTCCACTTCCAGGGAACAATCTACTCAAACTTCACCGCATCCCACTACTTCCCACGCTGAAACTCAGACTTCCCATCTATGGGATGAGCAGGCAGAAATACAAAAATGGAAGAAGGAATGTGCTGAAACTCAATCCAAAAACTTGCAAGTGCACAAACAAATCTGGATCAATCACACTTTCTCCAACTGGGGAGCTCTAGAGCAGATATGTGAGGAAGCTCGTGAGCTTAAGAAAAAGAACAAAGAATTGAAAGGCAGATTGGTCCTGGTCTTTGATTTGGTGCAGAAGCTACTGGCCACAAGGAAGCCCTCTTGCAATTATTCCTTATTCCTGATGGAGAGACTCACATTCTTTCAGATCAAATCTATCCTAGAAGGTAAACCCCATGCAATAATACAATCAGCAGATTTTATTAAAACTTTTGTAGATGCCTCTACCAGGGATCAACACCTCCTCTGTGAGGCATACTTTCATAATGAGGCTATTCCAGAAAACAGTTTGCTAAACATAAACCCCCTTGTTGGGGACATTCAAATTCGAGAATTCACCTCTTTTCTCCTCAACCAAATTATTTGGCAAGATGACTTTTTGGCTGCCCAGCACAATGAAGATAATCGCCTCCTCTGGATTAGACCAGAACCACAGAGGGAAGCTACCTTTATCTCCCAATATTATGAGTTCTTAAAGCAACTAGGGGTGACTGAACATGTTCAACAGTTACAATCAGAAGTGCTCCAGGATTGTGAACAGATCATCAGATCCATAGAGATCCCTACCCTCCAGGACAAAAACCTGTTTTGGCAGCAATCCACGGAAAAGAGACAACAACACAATCCTTTTGGTCCTGCCAACTTAGAAGTAGCAATTTCCAGGATACCCAACTATATCCAGTGTGTTAGACATTGTGCTACAAACTGGATAGGGTACAAATTCTATTTTCCTATCATATGGTTGCCAATAGAAAGGTATCAAATCAAATATAAGCTGCCTAAGAAGGCAGAAACAACAGCATGGCAAAGATTGCAGCAGGTGCAAGGGTTCAGAATGCCAACGGACAGTACCTCCCAGAGTTACAGCTTGAGTAACTTACATGATCAGAGTCGGTATCAGGACTCTGATTCAGAGTGAGTTGCCTGAGGACATGCAACACCTTGAGTTGGGGGGGATGTTAGGACCACACTATGTACCTTTTTGCCTATACTTTTTGCCATTATTATACTCTTGATCACCTATATTTAGACTCATACTATCAATTTATCTGATCATCCCAAAGGTATACAACGTCCCTTCTCATTACTATACGTTTAATCTGTTTTGCATAATATTTTACATTACTCTCGTACTTGACTATTGATTAGAAATGCATTAAGTGTTCAAAACTGCAAATTAGCATTTGAGGCCCATGCTGAAACACAGAACTGTCCAAGGTCGTCGTTGCTGAAACACAGAACTGATGCTGAAACACGGAGCTGCTATACAGTCTGAGGTCACAGATGCTGAGACACAAAGCTGCTATACATTCCAAGGCCGCAGATGCCGAAACATGGAGCTGTTACACAGTCCAGAGTTGCAGATGCTGAAACACAAAGGAAACCGCCAGGACCGACGATGATGAAACACAAGGAAGCCGTTACAGTCAGCGGTCAACAATCTCTAACCGTCATTCCTACACAAGAAGCCGACACTGTCAGAGCGCAATTCACGTGGCTGAAACAACCCGCGAATTGCGATGCTGAAACAACATCAGCAGCAACGAGAAGAAGCTGTTACACCACCTGTAACAACAATACCTCATCCAACTCCTGTAATAGCATTCTGTTGCGTGAAGATAGGACATCCTATGCTGGTTTAGAAAGTAGATCCGACTAAGGATAGGACTGCGATATGCATTGTAATTATTGTATCGAAGGGATTTTCTTTTTAAATGAGGGGAAATCATCATTCGGGGGATCGAAGTTTGATGCATTGAAGCAACTCCAGAGAAGAGGGATGTATTCTATTTTTTCCAAATTGTAATGTGATATTTCGACAGCTGAATATAAGACTGCTTTGAGTATCCTTCTCTAGATTTTTCATTTCAGGGGAATCTTGTGAGAAGGGAGGGCCCACCTTCTTCACAAGATTCACCCATTAGTTTAGAAGTGTGTTAATACAGTTTTTGTTTATGGTTTGATTTAACTTTTTGCTGAAACACTGTTTTTAATGAATTTCGCTTCACTGAAACACGACTGACTCTATCTTAGTTTATTGAGTGAATTTCGTAACCCTTTTTATCAGCAATCTTGTGTGATGATTTTATAAGGGCTAGCCGGGGATTGGGTTAAGGGTTCCTACTCAGACAGGAAGGAACTAAAACACCTTATCTTCTGTAGGTTTCATTCAATTCTGCAAGTGTGCTAGCCAGGGATTGGGTAAAGGGTTCCTGCTTAGACAGGAAGGAATCAAAACACCTTATCTTATGTAGGTTTCATTCAATTCTGCAAGTGTGCTAGCCAGGGACTGGGTTAAGGGTTCCTGCTCAGACAGGAAGGAACTAAAACACCTTATCTTCTGTAGATTTCATTCACTTCTGCAAGCGTGCTAGCCAAGGATTGGGTTAAGGGTTCCTGGTCAGATAGGAAGGAGCCAAAACACCTTATCTTCTGTAGATTTCATTTTCTTCTGCAAGCGTGCTAGCCAAGGATTGAGTAGGAACCCTTCACCCAATCCTTGGNGAGCCAAAACACCTTATCTTCTGTAGATTTCATTTGCTTCTGCAAGCGTGCTAGCCAAGGATTGGGTGAAGGGTTCCTACTCAGAAAGGAAGGGATCAGACCATCCTGTTCTCTGTAAACTTTAATTCCACAAGTGTGCTAAAACAGAAATAGGGCTTAAAGCTCCTGCTTAGAAAGGAAGGAACTAGACAGCCTTGTTTTCTGTTAGATATAGTTAATTGCCTTCTGCTTACTATTTTCATGAAAGAGTGTCAGCACTGAAGTCTCTGTTTGAGAGTAAGGGTCATGATCTATGATTACAGAATAGTTGTTCTTTCCCATTGCAAGTATTATTATAATGTGATCCAGGATTCTTAGATTAATCTTTAAAGATCTGCAATAGGGAAGTTGCTTTCCTGTGATTTAATTCAGAACTTCAGTTTTATCAAGCAAGTGTGATTAGTATAAGTTTCTTTACTACAACACTAAGTTGCTTTTGGAATTGAGCATATACAGTGCATGGTTATCTTTGAAACAAAAGACTTCCCTGGGTTGATAATTTATGTATCACTTAGTTGTTTGAATTAATTAAGCAATTATAGTGACCAATAATAGTTGTGCCTTGGTTGTCCACTGTGTATGTTTTATGGATATCGTGCATCGTATCATTGCACCATCGGAGATGGGCACGAGTTTTTAAATAGTATGGTTTCATTGCAATTTAATTGTTAAAATTGGTTGAAGGAATGGAATCGGGCATGTTTCAAAAGAGCTTGTGTCTTTGTTTGATTTGAGGAATTAATTTATGAACAATGATTAAGGTTTTGATGTTGAACAGAGTTGGAAAAAACGGCTGTGTGTTCATTGGAATTTTGTTTTAAATATTAAATGGAAGAAGTGAGAGGAAACACAATTCTTATACAGATTGTTTGGAAGGCATGTTTGATTTTGAGTATGATAATATTGTGTTAATTAAAAGTGTTAAAGATTTAAATGTGGACAGTGAACAAGTTTAACACACGATAGTGGTTAAATTGACCACAGTAATTGTTAATTGGTGCTGGGATAGTGGTTTTGAATACATAATTGTTTTATGGATTACTTAATTAATTTTCGAACAATATTCGCTCTTTTTCCCTACCATTATTTCACTTTTTGATAATTAAAATCCCCTCACCTTCTCATATTCATTATCCAATCCTTGTTCCTAAAATTTAATTACAGTTAAGGGAAACTATGTATTATGACAGTTTAAGATCACAGGGATGGATTACAGTGATATGTTCTTTGGTTTACATTACAGTTGATTGTTTGTTGTCTTTGAGTAGTAATCGTGATCTTTTCCCTCTCATTTTAACATTTTTAGCTCAATACAACCCCTCGCATATCCCAGAACCTTTTTTCACCCCCTGATCGTTGACAACGATTAAACAATTTGTATGGATTTGATTTCATGAGTCTGATATGTTGTTGATCCAAAATTTATTTCATATTTTAAAAGGAGTTGTCATGTATGGTTGTTAAAGAAACTATTTTCTAATCAATTATGCATACAAGAATGAGCTTTTTCAACCGAGGTAGCCATGGAATAGGTAACCGAGGAAGAGGTAATTGGAACAGGGGCCCTAGAAGGCTAAGTTTCTCCATACACTTTGATGCAGATTCTCAAGAGTTAGGCCAACTATTTCAAGATGGGTTTTTTAACTGGATTGGGCAAGGAGTGGTCCAACCTAAGCCTAAAAGGCCTCCCTTCCAAACCCCACAATTCTCTGGTATCCCCATGCCTCCTCATGTCTCACTGCAACATGAAGTTCACCAAAATGACGGATGGCAAGAGATTGTCCACTCGGCAGTCTCCCAACATCGTGGCTGGCCTAATTTGTCTTTACCTGCTCCCCCACCTATCAATCAAATTGTCCAAGATTCCCCTGTCCACTCACCAATTTAGTATTCACATGCAAGCAAAAGGTTGATAATTGAGGCCCACCATGCCCCTGACAAAGGAAAAGTCATTGTTTCCCTTTACTCACCCTCTAATGGCTCTGATAAATCTGTGTCCTCTCGCATCCATTTGAGGGATGATTTTTCTCATGTGATTAGTGAGATTAGTCCTAAAGGCTCCACACAGCCTAAGGCAAATTCAGAGAGATCAAAAGGTGACAACAACAACAAGGGAAGGATTGCCTCCCAAAGTGGTAAATATGGATTTTAAGTTTTTATTTTATTGATGATAACAGTTGACTTATGAAATTTTGGACAACACACTATTTTTGGATATATGGGTAATATATTTTGGTAATAATTTCAATTATCATTGAGATAAATTGTCAAATATGAATGTGATGATGGGAGTCACAAGGAGGGAGGTTTTGTTTGATTAACTAGTTGTGTTATGATTGTTAAAAGCTAAAGGGAGTCACAAGGGGTCCCACCTACTAGTTATTATTTATTTAAAAAACTCTTATTATGATTTATTACTTTTCCCCCTTAACTAAAAAGTTGGTTGACTTTTAGTTAATTTAACTAAGGAAGTAGTTCAACTACTTCAACCAATTCTAATTTTCTTAAAGGAAAAAGGAAAGGGAGGAACAAGAGGAGAATAGAAGGAGAAGCATAATAAGGTTTTCTCTTTGAGTTATTGTTGAGATAATTCAGTTTTCATTCATTCCTTAATTCATTAGAAGCCTAATTTTTTTTTATGATAGCAGGTTCCTATTATAGACAGCAAGATTCAGGGCTGAATTACATCATTCAGACACTTGTTTTTCAGAGGTGTTGATCTATCTTTGATAGTTTGTGTAGATTTGTCTATTTTTGAATTAGTTTTCATGATTGAAAAAGGCTATTGTGCAGAGTCTAGTGGGTAGCAATCTGTGGCAAACTGATCCAACTTTTCAAATTCAGTTTATTTTTTATTTTCTGTCAGAATTCTTTTTGTATGTTTCATCGGGGACGTCTAAGTTTGACTTTGGTCCAAAACTTCCTTAGGAAATTTTGTAAAGAGAATGTTTCTTTGATGAATTGGAATGAAATAAAGGATTGATTTATGTCTCATCTGTTTTGATTAATGACTTGGTGTATTTACTTATGTCTCTATCTTTATTTCAACATCTGATATATTCAGAAAATTACATAAATAATGATTTTTTCAGCAAGCTTTTGTTTATAAAAAAACAGCCTAAGCATTTGTAAACAATACTCATGAATTAGGATATCAATTTTGATGGCTATAAACCTAGGGTGATATTCCCATCTATCTTGCTTTAGCCAAGCAGGATCTAAAAATGTTTGAGTAAGATCATTTCATATTTTTTCCTCAACAGGGTCTATATGAATACAACTATGGCCATAGTTATATAGACTATAGCTATCTTTCGGAGAACACTAAAAGGTTTCTTGAAAAGAATCAAAAGCATATTTTGAAACTAAAGAAAATGCTCAAGGAACAAGAAGAAAGTAAAAGGTCTCAATTAGAAGAAAAAGAAGAAGAGATAAAAAGCCTAAAGAATTAAATAGAAGAAAATAAGAAGGTAGATAATGAGATTAGCAAAAGTCTTGAAGTTAATATCCATCTCAAGACCCAAATTGAAGAAGCCAAAAGGGTTGAGGAACTACTAAAGAATCAAATAAATGTAAAGGAAGAATCATTTCATAAGTTGGTAGCTGAAGTTGTTGATCTTAGAAAGAAATTAGAGAAGTCAAACAAATTCTTGAATAGCTCAACAATATTGAATGAAATCTTGGATAGTCAAAGATCACCAACATCCATTTGAGGGATGATTGTTCTCATGTGATTAGTGAGATTAGGCCTAAAGGCTCCACACAACCTAAGGAAAATTCAGAGAGATCAAAAGGTGACAACAACAACAAGGGAAGGATTTCCTCCCAAAGTGGTAAATATGGATTTTAAGTTTTTATTTTATTGACGATAACAGTTGACTTCTGAAATTTTGGACAACACACTATTTTTGGATATATGGGTAATATATTTTGGTAATAATTTCAATTATCATTGAGATAAATTGTCAAATATGAATGTGATGGTGGGAGTCACAAGGAGGGATGTTTTGTTTGATTAACTAATTGTATTATGATTGTTAAAAGCTAAAGGGAGTCACAAGGGGTCCCACCTACTAGTTATTATTTAATTTAAAAACTCTTATTATGATTTATTACTTTTCCCCCTTAACTAAAAAGTTGGTTGACTTTTAGTTAACTTAACTAAGGAAGCAGTTCAACTACTTCAACCAATTTTATTTTTCTTAAAGGCAAAAGGAAAGGGAGGAACAAGAGGAGAATAAAAGGAGAAGCATAACAAGGTTTGCTCTTTGAGTTTTTGTTGAGATAATTCAGTTTTCATTCATTCCTTAATTCATTAGAAGCCTAATTCTTTTTTATGATAGCAGGGTCCTATTGTAGACAACAAAATTCAGGGCTGAATTACATCATTCAGACACTTGTTTTTCAGAGGTGTTGATCTATCTTTGATAGTCTATGTAGATTTTTTTGTTTGTGAATTAGTTTTCATGACTGACAAAGGCTATTGTGCAGAGTCTAGTGGGTAGCAATCTGTGGCAAGTTGATCCAACTTTTCAAATTCAGTTTTATTTTTATTTTTTGTCAGAAGTCCTTTTGTATGTTTCATCGGGGGCGACTAAGTTTTACTTTGGTCCAAAACTTCCTTGAAATTTTTTGTAAAGAGAACGCTTCTTTGATGAATTGGAATGAAATAAAGGATTGATTTATGTCTCATCTGTTTTGATTATTGACTTGGTTTCTTTACTTTTGTCTCTATCTTTATTTCAACATATGATATATTTAGAAAATTACATAAATAATGTTTTTTTCAGCAAGCTTTTGTTTATAAAAAACAGCCTAAGCATTTGTAAACAATACTCATGAATTAAGATATCAATTTTGATGGCTATAAACCTAGGGTGATATTCCCATCTATCTTGCTTTAGCCAAGCAAGATCTGAAAATGTTTGAGTAAGATCATTTCATATTTTTTTCTCAACATGGTCTATATGAATACAACTATGGCCATAGTTATATAGACTATAGCTATCTTTCAGAGAACACTAAAAGGTTTATTGAAAAGAATCAAAAGCATATTTTGAAACTAAAGAAAATGCTCAAGGAAAAAGAAGAAAGTAAAAGGTCTCAATTAGAAGAAAAAGAAGAAGAGATAAAAAGACTAAAGAATTAAATAGAAGAAAATAAGAAGGTAGATAATGAGATTAGCAAAAGTCTTGAAGTTAATATCCATCTCAAGACCCAAATTGAAGAAGCCAAAAGGGTTGAGGAACTACTAAAGAATCAAGTAAATGAAAAGGAAGAATCATGTCATAAGTTGGAAGATGAAGTTGTTGATCTTAGAAGGAAAGTAGAGAAGTCAAACAAATTCTTGAATAGCTCAACAATATTGAATGAAATCTTGGATAGTCAAATATCACCAAATGATAAATCAGGTCTTGGATACAACAAAGAAGCTACACATGATGAAGCAAGCACCTCAAAGAAGCTTGAGGTAAATCCCTCGTTCTCAAAAGATGGAAATAATGTTGCAAGTCAACCATCTACACAAGGGAAGGAAACTTTCAAAAGAACAAAGCAAGGAAGACATCAAGAAGCAATCTTTACACCTCAAAGCAAATTCAAAAGAGAAACACCTTCAAGATGGACACCAAAGAAAAGGTATGAAAATGTTTTTCATGGTCACTGTTACTCATGTAATGAATATGATCACAAAGCTTTGGAATGCAGATATTATGCAAGGAGAGATAATGAAAGGTTTCATAACACCCTAAGGTGTTGGAGATGTAATCTTGTAGGACACGTTGTTTCTCATTGTCACACCATGAGATGCTACATCTGTAGTGGATTTGGCCACAAATCCCAGGATTGTTGGAACACAAGAAGACAATCCATGAAGAGTGTTTCATATAGTATGAATAGAAAAACACATGAGGCTAGAAGAGAAGACAATTTTGAAAGGATGGAAGCTCAAAGCTTAAGTTCTGAGAAGCTGGGACACCTTCAGAAGTGGGTGAAGAAGCTTGAACAATCATAATAGAATGAAATCCCTAAGGCAAGATCAAGCTTGAATTCTTCTGAAGAATGTGTTGGATACATTAGTAATAGTCGCCTACATATGCAAGTTGTTTGTATAGTAGGTCGCTTACAATTGGTAATAGTTTTTTAAAAAGGATATGCATATGAGTTGCAGCATGGTATAATCGTATAACTCTGTGTTGCAGGGACTGACATGGTTTGTTGCAGGGTATGACGTGGTTTGTTGCAGGTTTTAATGATTACATGTTTGCATACATAATTGTTGTATGTATGGTGGTGACATATGGTTGAGTGTTGAAAGACTATCTTGGATGCATGGTACTAACCCTAGAGTGTGGATTGAAACATTTTTCTGTTGAGGTACAATGTTGGTTGTGACAATGAAGTTATGGCACATTGGTTATGAGATATATCATGATGATGCTAGCTAGAGATGTCATTGATCTATTGAGACACACTTCTAGTACATGTATCTTTGGATGTTTAGTATTTGTTGTAGTGAATGGAGGTTGAGATAGATCTGTTAGGGTACATGGCTGGTACATATTTGAGTTTCATTGATATATCTTATGATGTATTGTTAGAGGCATATTTGTTGGATATCTTGGTGCATGCATTTGGCATGTGGTTGAGCTGCATATTGGGACATGTAGCTAATGAGTTGATGAGGTGGTTATATTGTATATCATTGATGAGTCATATAGTTGATGCATGTTTGGTACACTTTTGGTACACTAATAGAGGCACCTTCTAGCGGTATGATTGGTTTATGGTTGATATGGCATGCATGTATGAGATCACATCCTGATTGTAGTTCATCCTGTTTGGTGCATGGTGGATGCACTTGCTTGGTAAAGTTGGTGATACATGTTTAGTGCAATGTTGATGCACTCATAGATGGTATATGTTTGTGGGTGATAGTACTTGGCTAAAGTACGCCATTGGTATTACTTGTTTAGCATATACTTTGGTACATGATGTATGGGATGACATAGTTGAGACACTTGATTGATTGAGATACATGGTTGTGGCACTTGGTTCATGGTAGAGGCATGGCATGGGTGATATGACACTTGTTTGAGGCACATGGTTGGCATGTTGGTAGAGGCATATGGTTGGTACACAGTTAGCACATGTTCTTGTCATATGGTTGATACACTCCATTGATGATATATTATGGTATATTGTATGGTATTGATGTACACGGTTGATATACATGGGTATTGTGCATGGTTGGCACACAATATGACATAGGATGTACTTGGTTGATGTTTTGTTCATGATTCTTTATTCATTGTTGACATATCTTTTGCTTCATGATGTATGGTATGGCATGAGTTTGATGCATGGACAGGTCCAAGGATCATCATAAGAAGAGCAAATAATTCTTGAAGAAGTCGATCTATGTTCCGGTTGAGCAGTAGCATTTGCAATAGAATCATGTTGCAGTGGTAGCATATTATTCATATTGCAGAGAAGATAAGGGGAGACATACCCATAGGGGGAGTCATTCTTCTTCCCATGATTCTAGGGGGAGTGATGGCGACGGTAGGAGCATGAGCGATATGTCCTCAGCATTACATCAAAGTGATATCCCTTGTTCAAAAGGGGAGAGATTATTCAAAGAAAGATCAAAGGCATCCAGGCAGGGGGAGCAGCCCCAAGGAGAGAACTACCATTTTCCATTGATGTCAAAGGGGGAGATATAATAACATTGATGTGATTGAGATGACCATTGATGAAGAGAAATTCCATGTCTACATGTTGTCATCAATGATCGGTGTTGACATCAATGTGGGTATTGCCATCAATGCCAAAGGGGGGTATTGTTGGATCATGTTGTCATTGATGTCAAAGAAAAAATGTCTTATCATAGTATATTGATGAAGTATCTATTGTCACTGTTGTAAATGAATGGATGTCAAGTGAAGTCATTGATAAATAAATTCATGCATAGATGAATATGGATCAATGTGTCGTCATTGATATATGATACATATATGATTTCATGCATAGATGAAGATGGATCGATGTGTTGTCAATAATATATGATGCATATATGGATGGATGGATGAATGTATTTATCATTGGATCATGTGGTCATGCATAAAATCAATGACAAAGGGACAATGTCATAGTGATATATTGTCATGGGTTACTCCAGTTGGATTGATGTAAAGATGATTCATTATTGTCTTGTCATGGTTGATAGGAATTACAAATGGATGAAATCCAAAGTGGTCCCATTATGGTGAAAGCCCTCACGGGAAGATGCTTTGCGGTTGAGTTATCCTAGAAGTATGGTTAGAGAATCCATGTTTAATTGTGGAACAATGAGATGAAGATCAATGAATTTGTTAGTGAAACCATCCTAGATGGATAGTTCTTGTCATGTCATTTTTGGTGGTATGTCGAACATCACATAACTCCTCACGGTTTGAGAGTTATGGCCTTACGAAGTTGTAGGACCCTCATGTGGTGGCTAGAAGCCCCAAAAAGTCAAATAAGTCAAAGTGTTTACAAAGAAGAAAATATTTAAATAATAAAGTGAACTGATGAAGTCAAAGAAGATTATTTAAATAATAAATTTAATGGAGAACTTTCTATTATGGAAAGTGGTTATAAGTGGGTTAATCTTAAAATAAGGAAAGTGGGTTAAGTAGACAAGTGGTCAAGTGAACAAAGTGGCTAAGTGGACAAAATTGAATAAAGGTGGCTACGTGGACAAATGGTTATGTGGATAAAGTGGATATGTGGACAAAGTGGCCTAGTGGATGCTTCTAAGGAAGCCACTTGGAGAGTATAAATAAGAGGCAAGGGTCTCCTGTAAAGAAATCTCTCTTGAGCATATATTGAAGATGTATTCTAAGGAAGAGAGTTATTGCAAGTTTGCATAGATGCATCAAATTTTACGTGAGTATGAGATCTTGACGTGAAAGTTTCGAAAGTTCAGAAACCCTAGTTTTTGAAGGACCACGTGGGCTGCAGTGAGCCTGAGCACGTACATACGCAGGCCACAGTGAGGTGGGACGCATACACACATGGGCTGAAGAATATCAAAGCACTTACAATTGAAGAAATTCATGGAGACTTGAGTGTGAGATGGTGTCAGGTTCCTGAAGGATGAAGCAAGTTCCAGATCTGCATTCTATGGGCTCAGATCTGCCATAGAAGTTCTGGTATGGTTACACGTTTGTTTTGATGGATACTCTTGCTTATGGTATGGTGAATTCTTAAGGCATTCTTGGTATGGTTGTTGTGATATAGTTTTATTGGTTCATTGATTGAGTGAGAAACACTCTTATGTTTCAGTACTAATATGGTTTCCATAGTATATTGGTTACTTATACATGATTTTGTAACATTCATATTGTATGGTTGAGGAGCATGAGTAAGTTGTTGGAGAGCATAGATGTGTTGTGATCGGTTATGGTACATATTTGACAGGAAAGGGAAGAAGTGGATGTGACAAAGGATGCAAAAGATATAAGTTTTCGTGGAGAGAGAGAACCCTAGATCTTAAGGAGGCACACGTAGGCTGCTATGAGCCAAACCACGTACATACATGGGATACACTATTGGTAGGGTGTGTACATATGCGTGTTGCACTACTGACAAGTCACGTACCTGTTGACAGATTGGTATCTGTTTAGGATTGGATCCTCTTCTTAGTTGGTTTTGAGTTGTGTAAGTTGAGTCTTGCATTGCAGAGTTGGTGCTCTTGTGGAGTTGTAACTCTATTCAGTTGTTGTTGATAAACCCAAGGATTGTAGTCCATAATAAAAATAAAATTGTACATACATCTTGTGTTCTTTGTGGTGATGGCTTGTTGATGATATATGTTGTTTTTATTTGTTGTTGTTATCTGTTGTTGATATATGTTCACATACAACTTGTTATAAATGACAATAATAAGTGATGAGTAAATGGTGATTACTAACCAAGGAGTTTTTGTGAAGGGAAGTTTAAAAATATCCCTACACTGATTCACCCCCCCACCATCTAAGTGTGGTCGGTGTGTCCAACATATCCTAATGACTTAGTTTTTAGATCCCTACATTAGTTGTAGGTAATATAGCATGACTATAATTGATGGCCTATCCCATAAACGTATTGTTATTTATCCTCATGCCCAACCTTTCATAACACAAAACCTTCCAATGTGGGTAGAAGAAGAAGAATATCTAACCCAAAAAATTGCCTACCCCATCTACATAATCAGTACATCATTGGATAGTAGCAAAATTGATGAGGACACTTTCCTTGAAAAATTTCTACAAAACCAATATCCAACTGATGTGAAAATAGAGGGAATAAATGATGAAACCAGATCTAAAATATCTGTTGGAAATAAACAAAATTATGGACAGAATTGTCCATTGTTGATATTGAAGACCCATCTGCCAAAACCATAGAGATCAGTTCTGCAAAAACACTCAAAAACCAACAATAGACTTACCAACCAACACGTTGGGTCTCAGAAATGTCGCATTTTCATCCTCTTTTCCTTTCTTCATTCCTCACATTTTATCACCTCATTTAACCTTTCATTATACTGTTTTCATAAATACATTTGGGTTTCACCTTATTATTTTCCACTTTATTCATTTTAGTATTAAAAGAGAATTTATGATTAAATATTAGAAAATCGACATGTTTTCATATATATCTCAAAAATGTGTGAGCTTTGTAATGTGTAGGAATATGTGAAGGATTAATTCAAAAAGACTTCTCGAATATTTCCTCGACCATTTCAAGATTTGAGGAGATAATTATTCAAGATTATTTCAAGGAGAAGATCATGGGGAATGGATAGCATATCTTATCCAAGATTTATGAGAGATATGTGTGAGGATTTGAAGGGATCATATTTTGTAATAATGGGAAATTGGTTGAGAGAAGAGTGATCTGTAATTATGAGATGCTTATCTTCTTTTCAAAGCTCTCATGTATAAAGAGAGTGCTCTCTCTTCATGAGGGTGTAGTCATTAGGATGATAAATTAATTAGTCATTATGGGATTAGAATGATATTAAATTTATATTGAAAAATGATTAGAAATCAATGATAGGAATTAGTCATTTGGTTCATAGTCATTTCTTTGATTAGTTTCATGATTTCATTATTTTGTCATTTGATCATTGTGATGTAATTGAGATTGCTTTATTGTTAGTGTGAGCTCACACATGTTGTCTTGTTTCTCTTCACATGTTGTTTTCCTTTGATGAAATTTTCCATTTCCAAGTTAATTTCATTTACGCAATTTCATTTTGGTCATGTGTTTCAACAATTCATTTCAGTCATGTGTTTCAGCAATTCAATTCCAAGTTGTGTGTTTCAGCTTCTCGCATTAGATTAATAATTCAATTCCGATTGTAGCTTCAACATTATATTAGGTTAAATTAGCTTCAATCCTACATATATTGTGCATGTGCTTCATAAGTTTATGAACTCCTCGGGTTGATAACTAAATGATTGTGCATTTATTAAACGACAATATTTACCACCAACACAACAAGAACAAAAATTGTTAGATGTGTTGAAAAGAAACATTGAATATTTTGCATAGGATTATAAGGATATGAAAGACATCCATCCTTCCATTTGTAATCACCATATTTACATCAAAGAGGATTGTAAACTTGTTAGGCAGCCCTAACGAAGGATGAAACTTGCAATGAAATATATATTTAAACAAGAACTTGAAAAGTTGTTAGATGTTGGATTCATAAATCCAATTTCAAATAGTGAGTGGGTCTCTCCTCTAATTATTGTTCTGAAAAAGTATGGTAAATGGAGGATATGTGTGGACTACCAAGAGATAAATAAGGCCACGAGGAAGGATCATTTTCCCTTACCCTTCATTGACCAAGTCATGAATGTATTAGCCACGAAAGAATACTTTTCATTCCTATATAGGTTTAGTGGATACAAACAAATCCAGATCAGTCCTAAAGATCAAGACAAAACAACCTTTACTTGTCCTTGAGGCACACTTTCCTACAAAGTTTTACCATTCGGCCTATGTAATGCCCCAACTACTTTTCAGAGAGAAATACTTGGCATTTTTTCAGAACTCATCCATGATAAATTTGAGATCTATATGGATGACTTTATCCCTTATCAGAATTCATTTATTGAGGCCCTAGATAATCTCAACAAAGTTCTGCACAGATGTATAGAAATGAACTTATCCCTTGGCAATGAAAAATGTAACATGATGATGAATGAAGAGATTGTGTTAGGACACCACTTGTCCTCCAGATGGATCGAAGTAAATAAAAATAAAGTCAAAATCATCATGTTGGTTCCTACCCCTCTAAAAACAAAATATGTCAAAAGTTTTCTTGGACATGTAGGATACTACCGCAAATTCATCAAAGACTTCAGTAAGTTATCTTCTCCCTTGTTTACTCTGCTATCCAAGATGTAGATTATTGTTGGATTCTAAACTATCAACTAGCATTTGAAACAATAAAAGAAAGACTCTCAATTGATTTTGTGCTACAAGGTCCCAATTGGGCTCTTCCATTTCATATTCATATTGATGCATCAAATAAATATGTAGGAGCATTCTTGGAAGAAAATGAAGATAACAAACCTTATGCAATTTGTTTCATAAGTAAAAAATTGGCAAGTGCAGATTTAAACTACATTGTTACAAGAAAGGAACTTTTAGCAGTAGTTCGTGCTCTCAATAAATTATGACATTATGTTACAAGGTATAAAGTTTGTGTACATACAGATCATGTTTCCATTAGATACCTAATGAATAAACCTAACATCAATGGTAGAATGATTAAATGGTTTTTGTTATTACAACAATTTGATCTAAATATCCTTGATAAGCTTGGAAAGCAGAATGTTGTTGTAGATTTTTTGTCGAGGTTGACCATTCCTACTGAAAAAGGAATGATTGATGATCAATTTCTAGATGAACACCTCTTTTCCATATCAACATAAATCCCTTGGTTTTCTGACATAAAAAATTATCTAACAACAGGGAAGTTTCCTCGATGTTTCTCCTACCAAGAAAGATGCAAGAGAGTCCGACAAAGCACAACCTACACTTGGGTAGTAGGGTATCTATTCAAACTTGGACCAGATCAAGTCTTGAGGAGATGCATGAAAGAAGATGAGGTACATGATATTCTCCATGTTTGTCATGATGACCAATGTGGAGGAAACTATCTAGAAAAGAGGACAATCTACAAGATCTTGCAAGATGGATGCTATTGGTCGACCCTACACAGAGACGCTCAACAATACACTTCACATTGTGATGGATGTCAAAGGTTTGGAAAGCCTACAAAGAGGAATGAAATGCCCCTGGAGCCCCAAGTATCATTGGAACAATTTGACAAGTGGGGCATGGACTTTATAGGCTCAATTGATCCACCTTCAGGGCAGAAGAAGCACATACTGGTATGTACTGACTATCTGACCAAGTGGGATGAAATAAAGACTATGAAGGATGCCACATAATAGAATGTAGCTACATTCCTCCAAGAATGCATATTCTTGAGGTTTGGTTATCCCAAAGAAATAGTCACAGGCCAAGGAGCTCATTTCACATCCAGACTTATTGAGGAAATCATGAAGGATCACAACATCTTCCATAGGAATTCAATACCATGCCATCCACAAGAAAATGGACAAGATGAAGTCACCAACCGAGAGCTGGAAAATATCCTCACCAAAACAGTGAGCATGAACAAGAAAAACTAGTCAAAGAAAGACACGGAAACATCATGGGCATACAACATCACGTGGAAAACTACCACATGGCTCACACCCTTTGAGTTAGTATAGGGTAAGAAATCCATGCTTCTTATTGAGTTTGAATACCATGCATTGAGAACAACAACTGAATTGAATATGGATTTACCATCAAAATAGAAAGAAAGATTGAATCAACTAAATGCCTTAGATGAGTACAAACTGCAAGCACTCTTCAACATTGAAGTAGTGGAGCAATAAAGAAAATCAAGCATGGGAAATTCAAATAAGGGGATTGGGCCCTCTTATATGATTCAATATTGAAGGAATTCAAGGGAAAGTTAATGACCATGTAGTTAGGGCCCTACATTATTGAAAAATGCTATGACAATGGTTCAGTCCAGATCATAACCATTGATGAAGGAATTATCTTCCTATTACAACAAACAAATGACAAGGGAAGACAAAATCTAGATGTGATTAATAGCAGAGATCCTCACAGTCCATCCAATTAACGAGATATGAAAAAAAAGAAAAAAAAAATATAAAATACATAGATGAAAACATCATTGAGGCATCTAGGACAGATATGTGGGTGAAAACCTCTAATGGAGGTATTCTCAGATTTGAGGAATAAAGAAATATCTTGATCAAGAAAACCTCCCAGAGGCTTGATGTGGCACAACATTGGTGAAAACTAGCAATGGGAGCTCTGCCTTGGGRAAAAAAAAAAAAAGAATCTTAGAATACTAATGTTTTTGTTTACAAGTACCCAAGGACTCCATTTGTAGCAATCATCTGCACAAGAAAAAAATTAGCAACAGTTAGCAACAAATCAATAAGGGCAATAAACATTTTTTCAGTTTTTCTGCACTTTCAATATCATCTTCCATACATCACACTTTCCATCTTTTTCATGCATAAATCCCTTTTCCCATTTTTTTCATACATCAATAACACTTTCTATATTCAACACTTTACATTTTTGCCTTTTGTTTTAATAAAATTGATCTGCAGGATCCTACAGGATCATGTTCACAACTAACAAATAGCATTTTAAAGGACAAGAACAGCACTAGCAATATGATTGCTAGCATCAACAACATTACAACCAATATCAAACATTTTTTCATCAAATACAAGCATCAAAGACAACAACATTATAATCCTACATGATACCCTATATCTTGTAGAGAACATTACAGTATGCATAAATACAGTTCTACATGATCCCTTATATCTTGTAGAACACATGATAGACACAATATCCAAGATTATTTTTTGTAGATATCAAGAAGGAAGTCTTCAACATGATCAAGCAAGCCAACAACCAAATAACAAACAATAAACTATGTCATCAATCCAACAACCTGCAAACACAAACCAATCAACACATGCAAAGGTAACATAGGTATCACAATACTCTCCCCTCTTCAACATTTGTTAAGCCTCATACAAATATATATACATGCATATTTAATATGGTAAAACATTCATAAAAGTCTATCATGGTGATGAGAACGAATACATTCAACTGTCACGTCAGATGGGGGGTGGCCATAATTCATGTTAAGGTTTGAATAACACGTTAAGTTAAGTGATATAAGTGGAGAATCATTCAAAAAGTCATCGAAGATTACAAAGACACAAATTAGGAGTACTTCAGCCATCATGTCGATAGTTGGGATAGGACATCAGTTTAAACTTTAATTTAAGGCATAAGTGGAAGTAAAGGGGAAATTGGAGCACCATTTCAAAATGTGAGAGAAAGAGGGTGATTTCAAGTTGTGCCAAGCATGAGAGACGAATTTGCAAGACAAAGAGATGAGAAAACCTTTCAACCATGGAGTAAGAAATCATTCAGGGGTAGGGTCACTACATGTATCCATTAAACGCTCATTGCCAAAGGAATCATTCTCTATTGTATAAAATTCTCGGTTACTGTTATAATTTTTATGTTTTACAAACATATGGTCGAAAATCACCATTTCTAGGGTTTGCATGAATATTCTAGCAAGAGATTGTGTTCCTATAGAAACCAACTTACACAGTCCTGTAGAATAGAGTCATGTAGAAATCTATCCCATGGTTCCCATTGGAACGACTGTGGAAAGACCATCTTGCCCTTGAATTGATCGATACCTCAAATTATTCCAATAGATTTATGCTACAATTCCGTAACTACCATGGCTACCCAAAAGCAAGCATTGAACTATCATTTTTTATTTTATTTTTTGAATAGTGCCTCCTACAGGAAAACAATAACCATATTTTTCTCTTTAAAAACCTTTCTCCCCTAAAACAATCCTTGACAATTTAATTCATAAGCATCATAGAGGGACCATGGGAACAAGTTTTAACAAAAGAGAACCAAATAAACCCTCTAAGATTTATGATAACTCGGAAATCTTGGAAATTTTTCAGAAAAGTGAAGAAAGGAAAATAGGAATTCTTGGTACGTCATGGGCTTATCAAACTAATAGTCTCATATGCCCTAAGGAGTTTGAAACATAGTATTTTTTGGGTAGATTTTATAAACATGGATCAACACTCATTTGAAGAATCACAGGAGGAGATGAGTGAAGAAGATAAGAAGAAGGGTGAAGAACCTAAAAGAATAATTAGGCTCAAGTTATCAAAACAACAAAAGAAGAAGAAAAAGCATAAAGTAGATGAAAAGGAAAAAGAGGTGGTTGATTCTCTAACTGCACTAAGGATCCCTTTTTTTCATTCCCCTAAAAATCACAATTGTTGAATGGGTTCAACCTAGAACAAGAAGTCTAACAAGATTAAAATGAGTCAAAAGAAGAGCAGACCAACACTAGTTACCCCAGTCACCACTACAACCCAAGTGGAAGAAGTAAAAGATTCTCCTAGTCTTGGACAATCAAAAGGATCCAAGGGGAAGGAACCTCGAGGGGAGGCAACAATAATAGAAGAAAAAACACTTCCCATCGAAGGGACCTCCAAAACGAAGACTCTTGTAGAAAAAATTCTCTATGCCAGCTTGCTGGAATTAGGAAAGGCTAAAATTGATGTCATCAAGTGGAAGAGAATGGAAGATGATAACAAAAGAAAAAATAAATAAGAGGCCCATAAAGAATCCTCTTATAATTGGAGAAATAGCTCCAATATATGCAAGAAAAGTTTCAAATTATGACAATGCAAAAAGTTGAGTACAAGTAGAAATTGAAAGTGGAAAACCATATGTTAAAACAACAATTAGATAAAGAAAAAAGAGAATTGGCTAATAGGGATGAAAAATTAGAGATCATTGGAGTTGCACTAAATAAAATAACCAAAGTGTCTTTAGAGGTGCTAGAGTGCAGACAACCCACTATAATATACACTAGAATATACACATTATTGCTAAAAGAGATGTGGCAGAAAAATCAGATTGAACATTTGGCTCAGTTGGTGAAATTCAACCTTCAAACCCCCAAAGACTTCTTCGATGCATACCAGGGCTGCAACATGGAAGAGAGGACCAAGATGTGTGAATTTTACTTACACAACAACATCCTTCCACACCCCTACAATTGTAATCCAAATCCTTATGTGGGGTATTTCCAAATGATGGTCGTTGCATCATGGCTAAGACATGAAGAGATGAGGGCAAAGGAATTAAATAAATCCAAGGAAGAAGAACTTCAAACCCCCTTGTGTATTAGAGCTGAGGAAGCTAGACCAGGCGATGTTATAACCAACCATCACAACCTCTTTTTGGATAAATATGTAGCCCCAGGTTGGAAATCCAAACAGAGAGAGGTAGTGACCCACTTGGATGACTCATTGAGTTTGTTGGGAGAAGAGGTTGCAAAATCTTTCCACGGGAGGTGGCACTCCTTGCCTCATAACTTGCAGATTACAAAGCCTCATTCTCCCAATACCTTGCAAATTTTCCTCTTGAGAACACCTTATTACAAAGAGGCCCTAAGGAAGATGAAAACAAATTGGATTGGGTTGAGGATGAATCCCCCACTCCTTCTTCCTGTAGCACCAATGGTTGACTTCAACACGGGAAAGGAAGAAGAGGAGTGTGCCAAGATATTGAGAGACAAAGGATATCATGAGAAGTAGGTCATCACAAGATATGTGGCATGGGACATGGGACAAGAATTTAGTGAACATGAGGCTAATGAACAACAACAAGATGTTGGAAAACAACATCAAGGAACATAACAACCATCTAGAAGTGGGCAAGAACATAATGGACAACAACAACATTAGTAAGAGTAGAGGAACCAAGTTTTCTTGTGAAAGCGTGTGCAAATTTTTAGTTGGGGGGTGATGATGAGCCCAATTATTGCCTATCTCAAAAGCTCATCATAGGCACATTTTCCACCACAACATGACTTACTATTAGTTTTTGACCATATTTAATAGTAAGTCATGAACATTTTTTTGCATGTTGCTTAGGAAATGATTTTTCTCTATACCATACCTTTTTTCTCTAATATCTATGCCAAAAGATTTGTGTAGCATCAAGTAGGTTGAAATCTATGAATAAACGGATCCAAAGAGAATTGAATCCTATAACTAAGGAATTATGTCCCCCTAAGAGCGATGTCAACCAGGAATCAAGGGACCTTGTCCCCACCTACCTCTAGAGTGTTATATGTTCATCAATGTCATCTTCTGACCAAGAACAGTTTGAGATCCAAATGGGATTGATTGAAATCCTCTATTTCCCCATATTTTTCCTCAACTCAATCTAAGAGGTCGAGTTATCAAGATTATATACAGACCTCTAGCCTAGGGAGAAAAGGGGAGAGATTTTTGACAATATTGTATTAAGCTTTTTCTCTGAAACTTTTGTTGGAACTTAGAGCTTTACCTCTTAATGTACTATTGATGTTGATGGAATAAAGATGGTCTTATTTTCAACTTATTAAAATTTTATCAAGGTTCCTTGTGCTTCTTGGGTAGGACCCACTCAAGAGGGTTCAAGGACCATGTTGCAATTTTTCATTTTCTTGCAGGATAATTAGTTGTTAGTTACCATTTCATTTCATTTTGAATATTAACATAGTCATGTTGATCCAAAAAGGATCCAAAGAAGGCTAAGGACAACTCATAATTCACAGAAGCAACTCAGGAAGCTCAGCATGGCCTCAATAGACAAAGAAAGGGAAAAAATTCAAAGTCCTTAAAACTCAGTGAAATTGGCCTCATTGCGAAGAGCGCGTCGCAAAATTCTAACGGCAAAAACGGCTTATCAAATGGAGTTACTGATCAAAATATATTTGTGGTCAAATTTTTGGTCAACCTAGCCTAATCAGCAGGGATTAGTGAGCATTTGTACTACTGACGTCACCATTAGAACAGATGACATCAACATCTGTACAGTGTATGTGGCACACGCAAAGGGTGACATATGTCATGTTGACATCAGCATGGTGACGTGGCAACACTAGAGGCTACCACATGTCACTCATTTTTGGCATTTTCGGGTCAATCCGTGGACCAATGAGGAAGTGCCACCTGGCATACCATATGAGATGTGGCAGGTGACTGTGCAAGTGGTTGGCGTGGGTCAATGGTTGCATGCCACATGGCCGAGTCATGGGCTACCACGTGGCAGTGGGAAAATACCCAATGAGGGCCCGAGACCGAATTTTCAAAAATACAAAAGGGGCCTGCCAAATCTGGCGGCCAAACTACAAACTCCAACGAATCTAAACAACGCTCCAAACTTGGCAACGATTCCAATATATATATATATATATTGTTATAACTATAACCTAAAAGGGGAGGCCCGCGGGCTTGACCTCGGGACCTCCCCCTATCCAACACCTTACAATAGCATCCACCAGCATTGGTCCAATGGACTCTGTTGGTTAGTCCGCCCGACATTTCACTTAAATGTTGAATCTGCCCACAGACAGGAGGAGGACGCTTAATGGCATGATCAAGCACAATTTTCGAGACACAATACAGAGAATTAATTGCATGGAGCAGGCACAAAAATCGAGATGAGATTTCTCAAGGGCTTGGGAGTTCCAGAGTCATATTGAGGCATGGAGACAAGAATTTTTGGGTAATTAAATGCCATGAATTCAATGGTGTTGTATGTTTTCTGATCTAAGAAAAGCTTCTGCAGCTTAATTCCAGAATGAGGCATATTTATGTATTTTGCCAAATTCTTTTGTTGAGTTAATAAAAAGGCCTACTCATTTGAGAGCAAGACTTGAAGACGTAGTCCACCAGGGACAAACTCCGTTATCAAGTTTTTGTGTTCAGATTTGATGTTTATGTCTCT
>JASDQU010373365.1:33152-59991 GCA_032191745.1 Picea mariana | reverse complement strand
TCCAAATGTTTCTTTGGAGTAAAGGAGGTAGAGTATTTGGGTCATATTGTATCTCATGAAGGTGTCAAGGTAGACCCTAACAAGATTAAGGCCATGATGGACTGGCCGATTCCCAAAACATTGAATAATCTTAGAGGATTTTTGGGTTTGACATGTTACTACCACAAGTTTGTTTGGAACTATGGAAGAATATAAGCACCTTTAACGACACTAATTAAGAAGGATGCATTTTCATGGACTCCAGAGGCAACTAAAGATTTTGAACAACTTAAAGAGGTGATGTGTAAAGATCCTATCTTGACAACTCCAGACTTCACAAAAACCTTTATTGTGGAATGTGATGCCTCGGGAAATGGAATTGGTGTTGTCCTAATGCAATAAGGAAGGCCCCTAGCTTTTGAAAGTCGAACACTCAAGGGAAAGGACTTACACAAACCCATTTATGAGAAGGAAATGATGGCAACACTACATTCATTGAAGAAATGGTGTCCTTACCTAATAGGTAGGCACTTCAAGGTCAAAATAGATCATGATGGTCTTAAATACTTCTTGGAACAAAGACTATCTTAAGAAGAACAACAAAAATGGGTAACCAAGATATTGGGTTATGATTTTGAAATCGTCTATAAAAAGGGGAAGCAAAATGTTTTGGAAGATGCACTCTCAAGAAATGATGAAGATGTTGAGGCCTTTCTCTGTGCTATCTCAATCATCCAACCATATTGAATAATAGAAGCAAGGGATGAATGAAAGAATGAAGAAAAAGTGTGGACTCTCATTCAAAGGTTGCAACAAGATTCCAATACATCAGATACATTTACATGGAAAAATGATTCACTGTGGTACAAAGATCGCTTATATTTATGTAAGAACTCCCAACTCAAACAAAAGGTACTATTGGAATTGCACACCTCTCCAGAAGGATTTTTTTTAGGATGGCCTTAAAACTTATGTTCAAGGGTTTGTGGAAGAATGTTTGGTTTTCCAACAAAATAAGGTGGAAACAATTAAGACCCCAGGTCTTTTACAACCATTCTCCATCCCAAGTCAGTGCTGGGAGGAGGTTTCCATGGATTTCATCACAGGGTTACCAAAGTCTNTAAGAACTCCCAACTCAAACAAAAGGTACTATTGGAATTGCACACCTCTCCAGTAGGAGGGCACTCAGGATTTTTGAAAACCTACCACAGAGTCAAGAAGGATTTTTTTTAGGATGGCCTTAAAACTTATGTTCAAGGGTTTGTGGAAGAATGTTTGGTTTTCCAACAAAATAAGGTGGAAACAATTAAGACCCCAGGTCTTTTACAACCATTCTCCATCCCAAGTCAGTGCTGGGAGGAGGTTTCCATGGATTTCATAACAGGGTTACCAAAGTCTAAAGGAAAGAGTGTCATCATGGTGATTGTTGATAGACTGACCAATTTTGCACACTTTTGTGCACTCTCTCATCCCTTCAAAGCTAGTACAGTTACCACCGCATTAATGGAGACAGTTCAAAAGCTACATGGCAGCCCAATGATTATTGTAAGTGACAGAGATCCCATCGTCACTGGACATTTTTGGATAGAATTATTTTCTTGTTTGGGTACTCAATTAGCTCATAGCTCATCCTATCATCCTCAATCTGATGGACAAACCGAGATAGTGAACAAATCTCTGGAAGGATACCTTCGTTGCTTTGTCTCTGATAAACAAACACAATGGTTCAAATGGTTACCCTTGGCAGAATGGTGGTATAACACTTCCTTTCATACTGCAACAAAAATGACACCATTTATGGCACTTTATGGATAACACCCTCCTTCCATCACTTCTTCTCTAAAAGAAAAATCTAAGGTTCAAGCAGTGGAAGATCACATCGTGAATCAACAACAAGTTCTCCAAATCTTAAAGGACAACCTGACCATGGCACATAATCACATGAAACAACAAGCAGATCAACATCGTAGTGAAAGAATTTTTGAAGTAGGGGATTGGGTGTTTTTAAGGCTACAACCATACAAACAGATGTCCCTCAAGCAAGCCAAGAAGGATAATAAATTATCACCAAAGTACTATGTCCCTTATAATGTGTTTCAAAAGATTGGTACTATGGCATACAAATTGGAGTTGCTTGCATCTTCACGAGTACACCTAGTTTTCCATGTTTCATGCTTAAAGAAGGTTATAGGTGACAAGATCTGAGTTCAAACTATATTTCCAGAACTAGACGAGGAAGTAAAAATCATATTGGAGCTTGAAGCCATCACTGACACAAGAATTCACCAACTGAGGAATAGATCCATTTCAGAGTATCTCATTAAATGGAGGAAACTACCGCCTGAAGATTCCACTTGGGAAGATGATTCGTTTATACAAAAGCATCTAGAGTTACTCAAGTGTTGTAGACAACACTTGTTTCAAGGGGAGGGGCATGTTAAGCCCTAATATTGGCTCATTACCCCTTAATTGGGGCATATTATATTAGTATTGTTATTTTATTTATGTCGGCTTTAGGCAATTAGTTGTAATTATACCTCCTAGTCTCCTATATATACCAAGGATACATTTTCATTTTGAATCATCTTGTACTTGAACATTTAAGTGGGGTAAAAGGAGGTTGCCCCCTCGAAGAGTCTTATTATCTGAAGTTATATCTTTTTCAAGGCGTTGAGTACTTTTTCTGAGGTTTTTCTATGCTATATTGATATTTGGTTCTTAACAAGAACAATAAAGGGAATTAATTACTAGAAGGGGTTGTTCAGACCATGGAACCCAACTAAACATGATATTGAATGATGGTTGATAGCAAAATAACTGAAATTTGCACAGAAAGACAATACAATCCCAAGTATACACTGCGCTAATATTTGGAGAGGTATGTTTTCACTGATCTTCATGCGACATTTTTCTGTGAATTTCCAGATTTGTTGCAGTAGTGGATACTGAGATTAAAAGAAACTCACCCAACTAACTAATAAGACTATTAGAATGTACTACTGAAAATATTATACATATATAAAAATTCAACAACAAATTCACACACGTAGTCGATTTATGGCTAGACAACATCATTGCAGTATTCATTACCCAGTTTGCAGTCAATATTGAAAAATCATACATTGCTACAGAGAACAATTTTTTGAACGTTCCAAGAGGAAGGTATATTATATTACTCTATACGTCAATCAATATTTTTTTCCATGATAAAGGTGTGATGATAATGGATCCTAACAACTAAATAACTCTGTGCACATGGGGAGATTGGGGGAAACACTAAGAATGATCTGAGAAATGGGGAGGGATATAGATAGAGTTAATCATAAGGAAATGGAAGACCCCATTATGATGAATGAAGAAAAAATCAAGGAAATAATGGACAAATAAGGAACGATGCACAGTGGAAGACCCTACCAATATAAGGTTAATAGGAAAAAAAAGGAAATAGTGAAGAGGGAAATCCTGGAAAGTGATGAAGAAGAGGTAGATCATATCCATGCTACAAATAACATTGAGTAAATCATGTGCACCACATATGGAAAAAAAACTATAGGTCAAGGGTCTGGCGTAGAAGAAGGAACTCCATTCCATATCAATATTAGTGTGGAACCCACAACCCCATGTGCAACTAAAACATTAGGAAATAAAGAATCTTTTAGGAAATTAGTAAAAATATCAGAAGGAGTCCAAGAGGTAAAGGGACCAGTGGAAATTCAAGTGGAAATATGAGTTCAGATAAAAATAATCAATTATCTACACTGCACAGAGGTAGTACCACAAATTTTACAATGGAAGGAACATATCTGACCATTCAGTTACCAGAATTTCATGGAGAAGTGTCGAAGGACCTAGAGAGACATATATTTATTTGTGACAATACTTGTGAATCTAAACAAATGATGAATGAAGACACAGAAGTGGCTCAAATCACAATTACATTCAAAAACTATGCACTGGAATGGTTTATGAGCCTAGTAATGAATAGTCCACAAGGAGCACCTAAGACCATCGCATATGTAAAGAAGGCACTAATTAATGAATTCCAACGACCAAGTTCATAAGATCAATATATGAATGAGATGATAGAAATTAGATATAATCCAGGAGAGGTGGTTTGAGAAATTGATCATAAGTTCAAGTGATTGAAAGGCAAGTTGAAATATCCCATAACAAACATGAAGCATAGGAAACTATTCATAAAATCATTATTTCCACATTTTAAATACCCATTGAGGCAAAGAGAGTTCTTGATTCAGGCCAAGGATCTACAAGAATCCCTACAAATGGAAGAGAATAAATATAAACATACATATCCAATTATAGAAGAGATGAGAAAGGAACGTAATAATCTGACATTTCAATTGAATCAGAACAAAGGAGAGGAAAAGAGGGAAGTTGTTTGATGTACCTTATCCAGAACAAAAGGAATCCACAAAAGTGAGTTCCCAACATTTTTACAGTATTTGGGAGTAGGGATACAAATCCATTACCCACGGGAGGATTATGCTGTGAAATTTGTAAAACACTTAGACATGATCCCTATCATTGTCCAATGATGCAAAGTTACCAAAAAGTTCCTAAAATTACATTCTGGAAATTTTGGAAGTCTGTAGGACATGAGGATAAGGATTTCCGAACCTTGGAACTTATGAAGGAAAGGACCTCAGATACTTATAGGATGTAGGATGAACTAATGATAGGACAACCTGTGCAATAGTATAATAACATTCAATAATTTACAACACCATCACAATATAATCAAGTACCATAGTATAATACATTGTGTGCATAAAATCAAGGCAACAGAGGAGGATTCAGAGGAGGATGATGTGGAAGAGGAATTGGAAGAGGCAGAGGACCACTAACTTGCCAAAATTTCCAACAACCTCGACATTATGCAAGGGATTTTCCACAACCACCAACAACATGCATGTACTATCATGCATCAAATCATACTATAGAAGATTGTCCTATACTTATGACAAAAATACAGGACAAAAGGAATCATAATAACCAAAATGTTCAATTGATTTCCGCAGAAACTAGAGATGATGGGAAAAATATTAATGAAGTTACTCAAGATGGACCCAAAATAGGATTAGACGATGTGAACCATAATTAAAACCAACACGAATATGTTAGAAAAAATACAACACCTCAACAACATTTTTATGCATGCAAGGAAAAAGAAACAATCAAGTAGGCCTGTAATATACCAGATATAAAATGTATGCAGAACATAAATAAAATGCTAGAAATGGCATAATAACAACAATATAACTAGAGCATTCACCACAATAGCACTGAAATGATAAGAGAGTAATAACAGAAATAGCACTTTGAATATGAAAGCAATGTTCGCGGGCCTCTTCAAGGGGGAAACCTCCAGTTTAACAGAGCTCTATTGCAATAATATCCAAGCTATGTTTCTCAAACCCTTGACTCCTATTTATACTAAAAAGAAGCATCTAGAGGAAGATCCTTCTAGAAGCGGAAGCTTCTATTAGGTTTTCTTACATCTGCCTTATTCTATTTTATTAAAAGGCCTTATTAATATTGACCTTTATTACATCCGAATATATTTTTCTACCTATGTGCGGTTTAGGACCCTAACATGCCCACCCCCTTAAAACCAGCCTTGTCCTCAAGGCTTGAGATGAGGAAATTATTGCAGAATGGTAGCTAGTTCCCAAGTGGCATCTGTTGGAGTTGTATCTTTCCACTGGACTAACACTTCCTTGATGGTTCTCTGACGTAGGCGATGTTCATGTTCATCCAAAAATGCTTCTGGTTGTAGCCAAATGGATCATTCTTCAGCTAACTTTGGAAGGTTGGTTTGAATTTGGCACATAGCTCCAATCACCTTCTTTAATCATGAAACATGAAAAACAAGATGTAGCTTCGAATGGTTGGGAAAAGCTAACTTATAGGATACTTCTCCCACATGCTTGAGAATGGTATAAATACCATAAAATTTGGGTGCTAGCTTTTGATAATGCTCGGCCTTGAGGGAAGTTTTCTTATAAGGTTGCAGTCGAAGAAACACCTGATCCCCTTCTGCAAATTAACGTTCAGAGTGACCTTGATCTACTTGTTGCTTCATGCAATTTCGTGCCATTACCAAATTCTCTTTGAGGGTATGGAGAATAGCCTCTCGAGATGTAAGTGTTAGGTCAATCACCTGGACCTTCCAGGCACCCCGTAAGTATGAGAAAACTGAAGGTGGCCTCTTTCCATATACTTCTTCAAAATGAGTCATGCATGTAGTTGTATGGTATGAAGTGTTGTACCACCATTCAGCTAGGGGTAACCATTGAGCCCACTGATTTTTCTTTTCCGAGGAAAAACACCTCAAATATGTTTCCAAACACTTGTTGACAACTTTCGTTTGGCCATCAGTTTGGGGATGATAAGCTATGTTGAGATGCAATTTGGTGCCTTATATCCTGAACAGTTCTTTCCAAAAATTTCTTGTGAAAGTTGGGTCGTGATAAAAAACAATAGAGTGCGACATGCCATGAAGCTTGAAGACCTGATCCATGAAATTTTGAGCCACCTTGGATGTTGGAAATGGGTGTTGAAGGGCACAAAAATGAGCATACTTGGAAAGGCGATCAAAAACCACCATCATGACTAATTTATTTCTCGATTTGGGTAAGCCGGTAATAAAATCCATAGAGATATCCCTCCAAATAGCAGGTGGAATCGGGAGTGGTTGTAGTGTGCCCAAATATTTGACTGTTTCTCCCTTGTTGCATTGACACACATCACATTCAACAACAAAATTATGAATGTCCTATTTCATACCATCCCAGAAAAGGGAACGTTTGACCCTGTCATAGGTTTTGGTGAACCCGGAGTGCCCTGTTGTGGGTGTAGCATGAAGCTCAGAAAGTACCGTGGATTTAAGCTTTGGTTGTTTACTTAAATACAAACAGCCTTTGTATCGAAGTTCATCATGGAGCCAAGAGTACCCTGGGGAAGCTGGAGCATTGGACTGCAATTGTTGGGTCAGCTGCAAACTTTTGGGATCTTGTAGCCATTCCTAGCGAATGGCTTGGAGCCAATCTGGGACAATGAATGAAAGAGAAAAAATGGATCCTTCATATTCATATTTGTGGGAAAGTGCATCCACAACCACATTGTATTTTCCTTTCTTGTAAATGATCTCATAATCATATCCAGAGAGCTTAGTCACCCATTTTTGTTGTTCTAGGGAGGAAATGCGTTCTTCCAAAAAATACTTGAGGCTTTGATGGTCTGTTTTAATTTGGAAATGTTGCCCCAATAGATAAGGGCGCCATAGATCAACGACATGCATAATAGCCAACATTTCCTTTTCATAGATGGATTTGCCCATATTTCTTTCAGATAGTTTATTGCTGGTAAAGGCCAAAGGTCGACCCTCTTGCATAAGGACAACACCAATTCCTTTCCCCAAGGCATAACATTCCAACACAAAGGTCTTTGTGAAATCGGGAAGGATGAGGACTGGAGTGGTGCACATGGCCATCTTCAAGGTTTGAAAGGTTTGAGCAGTGGATGGAGTCCAAGTGAAAGAATCCTTTTTGAGGAGAGCAGTGAGAGGTCGACCTTGCCACCATAAAGGTCTGCCACAAAGTGTGTCCAAGCAATATACCTTTGACGGGAATTTTTTCTCCATTGCCACCATTGCCACCATTCTTTATCTAGATGGAGAACACCATACCAAAGTTTGGCCAAGTCATATGTAATGCCGTATAAAGAGAAATAATGTTCCATTTGGGTTACCCAACTAGTGGGGTCCGAGCCATCAAATTTGGTCACATCCACCCATGGAAGGCACAGGTCACGTTGAAATTGATGGTTATGAAAGTTATGGGAATGAGAGGAATGGTCACCTTCAGGATGTGGAGGTGAGGAAGAGGAAGGGTTATCTGTAGGAATATGCAGTTTGGTGTAAAGTGCCGAAAATACTGATTCAAGATGGGTGGTGAGGTCTTGTTTGATTTCCTCCATTGAGGACTGCATGGTTGTATTGATGGCAGGAACATTGGCACTGATTTGTTTCACTTCTTGTTGGGTTTCAATGAGACCAAATTACAAGGTGTTGAAGCGAGCTTCCAAGTCTTGGCTATGGGTATGGGCCATGAGGATGGGGGAACTGAGAAGGGGCGGGAGGGGTAAAAAATTTTGTCAAAAAGTGATAGGGATGAATGTGATAAGGGTGAAGAGATGAATCCAATGGAATAGATCTCAAATAATGGTGAAATTTTTTCTAGACTTATACTCTAGTCTGAAGAATACTACAGAGTGGAAATTCCCAAATGATTAACTAGGAAGAAATGTGTATTTACTTGGCAACCCAAACACAGTTGCGTGGAAATAGATCTTGTCTGTTTTAATTTGTTTATGTTTCCGTCCCCAAGGGTTAGATATTCAAGGGTTCTACAAAAAGGGTTTTCCATGTGCTATAGCTCTCTGATATAGGTGCGGTATCCAACATTATTACTCAGCACAATATCTCAGGGCACAAACTAAGGAGGATAGACTGTACCCTTAGCCGTACTACTTGACTACCCAGGTAGTAGAGAGTATCTTCCTGAGTGTTGTTCTCGGTGACACTATAGCAGTCAGGTGACCGATCGATTTATCTAAAGAGGGATTTAGGTAATCTAGGTCGATCCATACACAGGTGTTGTCTGATGCGCTACCACTCGAAGGGGTACCAACATGGGTTACAAGGGTGGTCAACAGATGTGCGTTTAAGTACCACTTGTATTTCCTGCATGTATGAATCCCTCAACCATGGGTTTATGCACATAACGACATATCTTTGTGGCTTAAAGACATCGAAATATGTCTCTACCTTGAAAAAAAAATTTAACCCACACTTTCTATCGAGGAAAGTGCTCTGATACCACTTGTAATATACCAGATATAAAATGTATGCAGAACATAAATAAAATGCTAGAAATGGAAGAATAAAAACAATATAACCAGAACATTCACCACAATAGCACTGAAATGATAAGAGAATAATAACAGAAATATCACTTTGAATCTGAAAGCAATGTTCATGGGCCTCTTTGTGGGGGCAGCCTCCATTTGAGCAAATCTTTATCAATAATATCCAAGCTAGAGTTCTCATACCCTCGACTCCTATTTATACTAAATAGAAGCATCTAGAGGAATATCCTGCTAGAAGCGGAAGCTTCTATTAGGTCTTCTTACATATGCCTTATTCTATTTTATTGAAATGACTTATTAATATTGACCTTTATTGCATGCGAATATATTGTTCTACCTATGTGTGGGTTAGGACCCTAACAAGGCCAGACAAGAAATTTTGGAGGACAATATGTCTTCTACTTCAAATACACATCTAAGATATGATGGGATAGTATATGATATGCATCATCCATATGATCATACCAGCAGAGGTCGGCCTTTAGAAAATTTAAGTAATCTAATAAACTTTCTAGTGTCTTGCTTGAATTTGTTGAATGATCAAACATCTCTAAAAGTATTAGAAATTTTGATAGAAAAATGCAATCTTGAAGAAGTGATAAAACTAGAACAAAAGATAATAAATCATGTCCAAAGGAAGACAAGAACAAATAGAGAGTTTAGACTAATTGAAAATATTGGAGACTTTAACATGAGTAACATCATATTATATTTGGGATCCAAGGCAGATTTTCTTCCTAAGAAAACATGGGAATGCATGGGGGAACCTACATTAGGCTATTCACCTATTCAACTGAAACTAGAAAACCAACATAAGGTAATACCAATTGGTCGATTGAAAGGAATACAAGTGTATTTGGATGATGTGTGCACTATGGCATATTTTTAGGTAATTGATATAGTATATAGTACTACACCTTATCCAACATTGTTGGGACTCGATTGGGAATTTGAAAATCAAGCCATCATCAACTTGAAGGACCGAAAAGTGATTTTTGAATTAGGAGATTATAGATTCATAGCACCATTAGATCCTTCAGAAGGTGAAGTATATGTTGAAACTTTGACAGAGAAATTTACCACAGAAGAGATAAACCAATTATATATAACTATTGCACATGAGGAATATTACATTAACCCAACAATAGATGGAATGATTAGTTGGAGAAGTATTCCTTCTTGTTCTTCTGATTATGACACGGGAGTGGAGAATTGGAAACAATGCTTACATGTTATATCTACCAGAATATGTGAAAGAATGATGCACGCACTAATATGGATCGACACAGAGGTAAGAGAACCTCCATGTTTTTATGGTCAAAATGATTTGGAAGAATTCTTAACAAAGTTTGAGTTATAAGTCCTAGGAATTCAAAGTTTATTAGTTTTATATATTTCCTTGAAATCAACACCTGCACGTTGGTGGGGTACTCACAAATAAAAGATCCATGACTTGTATAAATGAAAAAATTACTACGCATGAGATTTGGAACAGAATAGGAGAATAAAAATATTTAAAAATATGATGGAAGAGGACAAGCAAGAGAACATACAGGCATATGCATTACCCAATGGATATCAATACCACCATAGGGATGGCCACATCACTCCATCCACACATTAGAACGAATACCAATAAATTGGTATACATAATTGAAACTGCACAAAGGAAGTATAAATTGGAAAGATTTGTAGCAAAACTTTGTAATGAAGTTTTCATTTGAACATGAGAATCCAATAATAGATGCAACACAGTATTTGATAAAAGAAAATATTTTTGACGAACCTGAAGTTGCAATTGTAACATATTGTCAAAATCACAATCGAAAAAAAATCATACAATTGTTACATTGTTACCATGTCACAGAAGATGACCCAGTAGAAGAAAACCCACGCAATATTCAGATAATAGAAGTTGAAGGGGAAAGAGAAGTAGAAGGCCCACAGTTACAGTAAGAAATTTTTTTTTCACCACTAAAGATAAAGAAATTCAATACTGGAACAGTAGAGAATCAAAAAATTGCAAGTATTGGTTAATATCGGGACAACCAAAAAATGGAAAGAATAACATAACCACTGCACGAATATAGTGATCTTTTTCCAGCAACATTTTCATAAATGAATGGGGTGGCAGGAGAACTTGGAGAAATGAAAATCCCTTTGCGACCAGATACCAAAACAATAAGACACAGACCCTATGGGATGAATCCAGTATATAAATAGAAAGTTAAGGTAGAGATTGATAAAATGTTAGAGGCTGGTATAAAAGAACATGTTGAATAATCTTAGTCGATTAGCCCTATGGTAGTTCAGGAGAAGAAGCATGGGGGGATAAGGATTTGTGTATATTGAGGAATTTGAATGATTCATTTCTACATTATCCCTTCCCTACTTAATTTAAATATCAGGTATTGGAAAATGTAGGAGGATAATAAGCATACCCATTTACTGATCGATTTTTAGGGTATCACCAAATAAGAATAGCAACATAGGATAGTTATAATAAAAAAATTTCCATAGAATTGGGTCCATACCAATACACACTTGTAACAACCCAAATTGATTAATTCAATCATAGAGTTTAGTTTAAAATTTAATTAATTATTAAAATATATTAAATGAGTCCTTTATTATTTTATTATTAAAAGGTGGGTGAAGTAATTAATAGGGGGATAAGGATGTTGGGGAATTAATGGGGGGATAAGGTTGTTGGGGGAATTAATGAGGGGGATTTGAGAGAGGAGGATAAGGAATAAGGGGGGACTTGGAAGAAGGATCTTATTTTTTTTTGTTTGAGGATTTTTGAATTTCTAAAAGATAGAGTAAGAGGAGGAAATTGGAAAAATTTTTTTGGGGAACTCTCACAGGGCATTGCTGTTGCTGGGAATTTTGGGCTTGGGGGACAGGAAACTGCAAGGATTCCTGGAGCTAGGGAGCCAGAGATGTTGTTCCTAGTTGGCTGGGAGGTTAATATCCAATTGGATAGTTTGGGCAAGCTCAAGAACAAGAGAACCAGGGACAAAATCAACCAACCTTCAGGTAGAGGTATGTATTTTATTATGTTGTTTTTGTGATTATTTTGAGGCATGTATTTTATTATTCTATTGTTGTGATTATATTTTTGTTTCGATTATGTTGTTTATCAGTTTACTCATGTTATAAAGAAAAACCATATAAAAACAATGAAATAAAACAGGAAATTAAATTGCAGATTATTTCAGTAGCAAACAACAAAATGCATATTTATTTATTATTGAGGCCCTGAAATAGGTAGGCCTTACAATAGTGATTCCCTTTGGATTGAAAAATTCCCTTGTTATTTTTTCAAGAGTAGTAGTAGTTGCATTTAAATATTTTATACATAAATTTTTTGAGGTTTATCTAGATGATTGGACAATATTTATCCTATTAAAAGATGAGGTTGAAGTTTTAAGATTAATGCTAGATAGGTGTAGACAATGCCAAGTTTCTTTGAACATTATGAAATGCATATTCAATGCACCATTTGGAACTCTGCTCAGACATGTGGTTTGTAATTAGTGTTTGTTGGTTGACCCTGCAACGATTTATGTCATTGTTAATTTACCACCACCTAAGTTAGTGCACCAATTAAGAGTTACATTAGGTCATACATGCTACTATAGAAATTTAAAAAAGAGCTACGCATAGATTATTGTGCCCATGGTGAAACTGTTAAAGAATGATATCAATTTTTAATGGAATGATGACTGCCAACAAATTTTAGACATTTTAAAAGAGAAAATGATGACAACACCATTTCTAGTGTTTCCATATTGGTAAAAAGAGTTCCATGTTCGTTTGGATGCCTCTTCAATTACACTTGGAGAAATACTAGCACAACCAGGAGAAGGTGACATAGATCACCCAATAACATTTGAAAATAGGAAACTCTCAGATTCAAAACATAATTAGAATACAATAAAGAGAGAAGGTTTGTCTATGGTGTATGCATTACAAAATTTCAGACATTATTTATTAGGCCAACATTTTGAAATGTTCATAGATCACTTTTCTCTCAGATACCTAACCAACAAACCAATGTTGGGGGAGGGGGAGAATATATAGATGGTTGTTTTTATTTCAAAAGTTTAATTTTGAATTAGTAGTGACACCTGAAAGATAGAATGCAAGGCTAGATTATATGTCTGGGATAACTAATGGAGTGGAACCAAGAAGCTTTCAGGACAATTTTCCTAATGCACAAATCTTTTCAGTGCATATTGCTAATGAATACCTTTTTGATATCATTTAATTTTTGAGTACATGATTTTCCCCAAAGGAATACAACACTACGCATAAGAAGAATTTGGTGGTTAGCGCTGCAGATTACCATCTTGTTGCAAGACACTTGTATAAACTAGGTGCAAATAATATTCTAAGGAGATGTGTGATGGAACATGAACATCCTATCATCTTGGCATAAACACATGATGGAATAGATGGGGGACATTATGCAGGAAAATCCATTGTGTATAAAACACTGTGCACATGACTATGGTGGCCAATAGTTTCTAAAGATGAAAATGAATATTTCCATACTTGTGATATATGTCAGAGGGTAGGAAACCCATCTAGGAGGGATGAGATGCCCCTAACACCTCATGTAACCCTTAAATCGTTTGAAAAATGGGAAATATACTTTGAAGTACCAATCAATCCACCAACTAGAAGATTAGGAGAAAGGTACATCATTACAGTGACATAATATCTAACTAGATGGGTTGATGTAGCAACAGTAAAAGATTTTAGTGCAGAAATTATAGCATACTTTCTGTTTGAACAAGTAATTACAAGAGTTGGATTCCCTAGAATTCATATGAGTGATTAGGGAACTCATTTTATCAATAATACCATTTAGGCAATGACTGGAGAATTTGAAATACACCATAAAAATATACTACATACCATCCTCATGCTAATGGAATAGTGGAAGCATTTAATAAAATATTGGAGAATTCCCTAAGTAAAATTTGCAACGTAAACATGAATGATTGGGATATGAATATTCTAGCAATATTATGGTCCTCTAGAACCACATGAAATAAAATCACAAGGAAAAAACCTCTCATATTGGTGTATATTTAGGAAGCAGTAGTCCCTTTAGAATATTTGATACCTAGTCTACGCATTGCAGCCATTGCAAACATGACAGAAAGAGGCACATTACAAGAAATACTGTCTCAACTCATTGAACTAGATGAGGACATGATTATGGTTGGTTTCCATCAGGAACTACAGAAATCCAAAGAAAATTATTGGCATTGATAGACACATTAAAAAGGAAAACTTTCAGGAAGGAGATCTGGTTCTTCTCTATGATAGCAAATACTTACAACATCCTGGAAAATTCAGGATGCCTTCTCTAGGGCCATATGAGATAAAATCTATCACAGATGGAGGTTTTTTGCAGTTGCAAGATCTAGCAGGAAAAAATATTCAAGGATTAGTTAATGGTAGTCAATTGAAACTATATATGGATAGTCAGCCTAGTAACCCTTAGTAATTGTAGTGAAAACAATTACAATTGTACATAGTGTATATAGTAGGAGAAAATAAAAATGGAAAAATAAGAAAGATACAAAACGATGTAGTAGATGGATAAGTGTTACAAATATAGTTAGATCATACAACACAAAAAATATAGTAATTGGTATGAAATAACATGAATACACTCCCTGCTCGAAAAATTTGACCATGCAGAAAAAACAATGCGCCAACAAAAAAAACAGCTGGAAAAAGAAAAAATGATGATCAAAAAATTGTGGTGCGATAAGGAATTTATAGCACAAACTATAAAAGAATAAAATCTGAATGAKAAATACTCATTGTGACTTTTTGAAAACCATATCCAAGGGAGAAAACTTAGTGCAAGCCGGTGATTTTGATTTGTTCACTTACGATTCAAGCAAACCCTTCCAAATTTAGAAAAATTGATGMAAACCCCCCACCACTCTTGGGGCCTACGCGACCTCACAGTATAGGATTTTTCTCACTAGGGATCTGAATTAGCTCTCAGATCCTTACTGAAGCCTGAAAATTATATTCCACATGCCTTTTTACTTCTTACTGTGCACAAATTTCATTTGCGAGGATCCTGTCACTTCAACGGAGAATTCCACGTGACCTCAGGCCAAAACCATGGGATAAACTCTTTAACCCATAGGAACTTCGACACTTTGAAGCTCTGGGATTCGGGAGTTATAAAAATAACACACTAGAATTCTTGAACATCGAATTTGTGAACAACCGAACATGGAGGGGATCAATGACTCAGATTTTGCATTGATATCTATGGCTTAAGGAAACTTTAGGAATTCGAGCTTGGGGACTCTTCCTCGCTCCAAAATGAAATAGCTATGAATGTGCAAACACTGAACTTACAGATCGGGTGACTCACATTCACCTCAAATCGATGGTCTATGTTTAGTCTGGAATCTAGGCTTCACAACTTTTCACTCCTTGAACTACGCTTCCTTACGGACTTTCAAACTTTGAACAAGAGAAGGGTTTTTTATCAATGGTCCATGTGTCCACACAAATGGATGGTAGATATGGGCTCCAACCTTTAGGCTTTTGTGGATTTTTGACCCAAACCAAATCACACCCCAGATCTTTCGGAGTGCCAAAATTCTGAACTCTGAGATCTATTGACACGTGTCCCCCATCTACCAATGGTGCACATTGACTTCAGACTTAGGGACTTCAGGGAATTTTCTTCCTCCAAAACACACACCTAAAAATTTTCGAATTCGTGAAGTCCAAAGGAATCAAAGGGTTAGCACATGTGCACCTTCTCTAGATCTGACGACTATGAGATATCTTAACTCCTTCCCTACAATTCTCATCCTCTCACCCTCCAAAAAAAATGGATTCTTCCTCTCGAGAACTAAATATCGCTATCCTTCCTAAGATTTACCAAATTTAAAGTACTTAGACTCTGGTGCACGCATTGTGCTCCTCGTAAGTTTGTAACCTAGACTGTCTTCTGCTACACACTTGCGCTACTTCTCCTGAGCTTGATACTTAGAAATGTCTCTCATGCACTCCTTGCACTCTCTCTCCTATGAGACTCTTTCAACACTTTACTAAGTGTTGGCCCTACACACACCTTGCACAGGTCTATCCTTCAATATTTTATACTCAAACGATTATATGTGCAATCCTTACACTCACTCTATGAAATTCACATTATCTCTCTTGATCTATCGAGTCTAAAAATGAATTTACTTTCACACTCCTTGCATGGGCACTGTGCACTCCTTGCATTAGGATTTTGTAAGAGAAAAAATTGAAACTTACAGAACATCAAAGGTCCATTCATTCAACCATGAGATACACACACAAGCATATAAACATAGAAAATTAGATAACATAATATTACCCAAATAACTCAAAGATAAGAAATCTCAGACATGTGAAGCAAATCTCCTCTATTATATTCCTTCAACAAAATATTTACAAGAGTTTCAAAATCTCTTCATCTTCTCTTTCTCTGTAGAAACAACAACAATATTCATAATCTTTTTGCTTCTTGTTTCAGTAGCTTCTTTTCGTCATAGATTACATGTATTTATACATGAAGGGGATTCTCGAGCTTTCCCTACAAACTATTATAGTGTTATGATATCACAATTAAAGAATCCTACCACTAAGGCTTATTACAATAAATGAATAATTACAACCCATATATGATTCAATGCTTAAAATTTGTACAATCCTATAGGTATTAAAGAAATCACAATCTCTTGGAGTTCATACAATGGCTCTTCCCTCAATATCCTATGAGCCTTTAGTTACAATACTTTTCAAAACATTAAAGTGACGCACTCTCCCTGGAATCCAAAACATTTTGAATGCATGTGTTGGATGTTGATTTTTCCTCCACTCAACCTCATTGAATGTTGATGGTCATGCTCCCTCAGAAAAAATGGCACCCCCGAAGCTTGGAGATCCCAATCGATTCGCAAGGAAAACATAAAGTACCATGAGGGTTGCGCAAGACATAGCAGTCGACGGAGAAAATCCAAACTATATTAAAGGATTCATGGATGTTGACACCATTCCATCCCTAATAATTGAAACCGTTAGTTTTCCTATCATAGAAGACTAGGACCAACAAAACCCAACAACATAAGAAATGGACATCAACCCACGAAGTGAACTGTAAGACCCTATCCTAAATAAAAAAAACACACAACAAACTGGTCTAGGAGAAAGAAAACAATAGGAATAGAGGAATGAGAAATATGATCAATGGAAGGAAGTTGATGAGCCCAAGAAACAGGCAGAAAAAGTGAAAAACCTTGCAGCAGAACAAATGCAATAATTAGAGGAACACGTGCAGGTTCAAAACATTATAAAATAGAAAAATAAAAACACTAAATAAGAACAAGACAATGAGGAAGAGAACCAAGTGGAAATAATAGGGTCATCAACAGGGAAAAAGAAGACAAGGGAAAAACCTACAGCACTAAAAACATTGAGCAAGCAGAAGGAACTCACATTGTCATTGTCGCAGATACCTAGAGGAGTTAAAATACTTGATGACATGTTAGGATTTGTTAATGAGCTTAACTATGGTCACCATGATGTTGTAGACATGGGGAAGTTTCTTGAGTTCACGAATAAGGTTTACATGGAAATTAAAGGAGAAGGTACATCAGGAGATCCCATATTGGAGACAAAACAATGGATTGTAGGGCTATACAACACATGAATTATGAGTTGTTGAATATTCCTCACTTTGGGAGATGAAAGGATGTGAATTCATGTTTCAAACAATTACTAGCATGGGTACATGGAGGCATACTATGGATGGATATAACTATCTCCATAGATGTGGACCTAATTGATGAAATCACGGGATTACCTACAGATGGAGAAAAACCAGAGTAGTCCATGGATGAAAAAATAAAAGAAAATTCCATAGCAGACGAGATAAAGAATGAATATGGGACTAACAGAGGATCGATGGGAATGATTATCGAAGAAATAAATTAACCAAAAACTAGGTTTGTGACAAGAATGATGGCATGCAAATTCTTAAGAAAATGCCACAAAGAGGAAGCCCCTTGTAGAGGAAAATGTATAGAAAACCTTACTCGATCATTTTCAGATATTTCCTAGCAAGGAAAATATAGTTGGGAATGTCACCTGGGGTTTATAGCCTCAAAAAATCACTTAATCGACAAGTATCAATTACAAAGGATCAAGGTTGATTTTATGATTTATATTTGTAACAATGTAAAAATAAAAATCTAAACAAGGCTAGGTGAATGTATATAGATTTTACATTGAGGTAAACATGGAGACAAAAGAGAAAGGAAGAACCAAGTATTGAAAACACATGTATGAGACAAAACAATAATATGATTTTATTTCATTCCGAGATACAAAACTGTATTTCTCTTTTACAAACCCCTGTGAGGGTATGGACCAAAGTCATATTTAGAAGTCTCTAATGGGAACCATATAAAAAGACCCTGATAGTGAAATAAAACTGAAACTAATGATTTGGATCAACTTTCCACAAAATGATGCCACTTGACTCTTTAAAACAAGCTGCTAAAATGTATGATTTATTTTTGAAACCTGTTTCCTTCAATAAGACCCTTAGTGTTGTAGTTCCCCTTCTATTCTTCCCCTTCTTGTCTCCTCATATCATCGATCCTTCATTATTTCTCAATAAGTTGAGGTAGTTCAACTACTTTCTTTAGTTAATCCAAATTATCTTAACTAATTAGTTTGAGAGAAATAATTAATAATAATATATAAATAACGGTCTAATTAATAATAGCTAAATAGGTGGGATCGCTTGTGACTCCCATTATTTTCTTTGATAATAATCAAATATAAAGTATTAAATTAATCATTTGAATCACATAACACCATTCTAACTCCCATGCTCATAATTTAAATCGAATATTAAATATTATCAAAAATATGACCATATCCAAAAAATAGTAAATCCATGTTATCCCAGAAACATTTCCTAAATAAAAGCTTGTTGTCCAAAACTTGGTCAAAGTAAGGAAAAAATGTCTCCATCATAAAACAACATCAATAATCATCAAAATCTATATTTGTTGTGTGAGTCATTTTTCCTCTTCTCACTGCTACCCCCCCTTGAATTTTCTGTGACAACCTTTGGGTGGTTAGACCCTCAAAGCTGCATTGATACATGTGGACGAATATGAATGCTGGGAAATTTCTGAGGAGGTTGAAATTGGGGTCTTTGAGGTCATGGGTTCTATTATTCTGGCCATTACTGCCCTTGCTAAAAAAACTCACCCTGTATCAATATTTGATCAGTTGTGAAAAGTTATTAATAACCCATACATGAAACTCCACTTAAATAAATCAAGAGTTGCATCTATTATTTACCACAAAACTAATGCAATTCATCTATACGAGTTTCACTAATTGATTTCCATATGAACATGGTATAGATAGGGTCATTGGGAGTATGGGGGGTTTGTATTGTGTGTAAAATAATATCACGGAGGAGGAAATATTCATGAATATTGTTCAAGCAATCAATAAAATAATCAAAATGTGTATACAACTAGCTCCCAAAATACCAATCATCAATTAACTTCCACATCATTTATTTTATTTCCATATAGAATTTTCCTTAAAAATGAATAACAACAGAACAGGGAGTGTAAAAATGTAATTGGGATAACGAGGGGAGTGTAATTTGCATAAAATGGTATAACGGAAGAGACTCCCATGGATATTGTTCTATCGTATATCAAACAATTCCATTTCCAACATTTAAATTCAAACCCCTTTACTTTTTCAAAATGAAAACTCAACACTTTGCTTCTAAAATTCTAGAACGTATGTTCCACTTCAAGGTTGTTCATTTGCATTTATAAGTTGCATTGCACAAGAATAATTTCATAATTTTTTTCCCAAGAAACATTCAACAATAATAACATAACTTGCACACAATAGGGTCAAGAAGACACATCATTCCAACCATTACAATAAGCACCACCAATAGTCGAAGAAATGGACAATCTGTGGCATGCGACATTAACACTAGTATTAAAATCTCAACTAATACTTAAAATAACAATGCTTCTAAATTCCCCTTTCATTCTGGTTTGCAAGACTCATTCAATGAATATATAATTCATCCACAGAGGTACTCTTTGCATATGGAAACAACACTCAACAAGTCGTATCCTTCAAATAATGACTTTACAACGTTGTCATCACACAAATATTTCCATAGGACCGACCTTATCTCTTTTTCTTTAAAAAACAAATTATGCTTGGCATTATTTCTAACATTGCACAGTAAAGAAATGGACAAAACCCATGACTAAAATGAGCATGAACAGTGTCTCTATTAAGATTTGGGCTTGCCACTTCCAAAATGTTTTTTCAAACACAAGGTTCGATATATAATCATCAACATGGATGTGATATAGGAGGATGAATTGACCAATAGTTTTATGGTTTGGACAAAGGGACATCTTAAACAGTATAACACCACCATAAGTTTCCACAACCGTATTTACAAAGTTTATACGAGGCACAGGAATGATAGCCATCAAATCCACACAATTAACTGACAGGCATAGTCTAAAACTAATCTAAAAGGCTACGAACAATGGTATTGTTCTCATCAAACATAGAGGAGCCACCAAACAAAACCAAAAACAAGGCAGGCCTGAAAACGTCCAAACAATATCCTTTTTTTACAGGTAAAACAATGGAGAAAATATAGTTTTATCAATAGTAGGGGACACCCACACCATTTTTAACTACAAATAATTCACATATAAACACTAGAGATACCAAATTTTCAATAATCCATACACAGTCGAAAATCCCATATATTGTAAACTTTGGAAATGCATAAACAATGAGAAAACTCAATAGCCAACTTTTGACTTAATTAAAGAGCAGAGAAAAAAATTCATGGATGGAGGAGCAATAAACCTCATACCTAGGTCTACAATTTTCCAAGGTGTACAATTTTCCAAGGATAATTGACCAAGTCTGAATACCTCTTCCACGATCGAACAAGGTGAATCAATAACAACCACCAAAAGACCTGAAAAATGTGAAATGGCAAGGGTGGTGGCCTTGAGGTAGGTTATAGCGATGTGAAATTACTACACGACGTGTCTACACTTACACCTTCAAACATAGCCAGTATCAGCAAGCTAGCCATACAATGCATAACCCACTAAAAAATAATTGCAAACTTCATACACCACCATTTCCCTAAGTATCAAACTTAACAAATGTGACAACCTTTGTTTAAAACTCCAATGTGAGATATATCAAATCTTGCTAGGGATACCATGTCCCAACCTTTAAAATTCCAATTCAAACAATGTGCGCAACCCTTGTAACATGAAATCAAGGTAATCACCACCCCATATATCGCAGACAACTTGAAACATGGAGTTTATATCTTTTATCAAACTAAATGCAATATAATAACACTTGTGAGGGTTATATAAATACAATGTCATTTATCCTTTAATCACATCACCCATAACCTCGTTTTATCAATTATTTCGATAGTGTCTTAAAATAAAATAAGTTGTAGAGTTCATCTCGCAACCAAGTCATAAACACATAAAACATGTGGGTCGTATTTTTTTCATATCACACAAGGGGTCCTGCCTAGTAGTATAATATTAAATATAAATAAATAATGTTTCACCTCTTTGGAAGAAGGTACCCTACGTTGCACTTTTGGGTGTCAACAAACTTGAGAATCCATAGGGTAATCTGCTTCCAACAGATTAAGAAATCAGAATGTTTAGTTTCGTAGACCAGAGAAAAAATTACTAAAGAGAATAGCTATGAAATATGGGGGAAAAGATGGTTTAATGGAAATAATGAGGCCAAATTTTGGGAATAACTCATGGAAAGTGTTCTGTATGAGGGGGTTTGGTCTTGTATGCATAACATTCAATCAATATCTAACATATGATAGATCTTAAATCTTCAAGGAGAAAATTTTTCTGATATGCTCTTTTGAATCTCAGGATGGAGGGAAGAAAGGGATAGCATAAATACGGAAGAAGACAAAATCAACTATCCTACAATAGTGTTGAAAGAAAAAAGAAATTTTTGTGATGTCTAAAAGGAGGACGTTGTGAAAACTGTGTATATCTTTATTTTTTATTGATAAATAATACTTACAGAATGACATTGTTGTTGAAAAACTGATCCAGACTTTATTTCTGATAAGTATAAAAACAATCTAAATAGAACAAAAAAAACAGAAGACAAAACTAAATAAACTCAAACCCAATTTATTATTTATGTACAAAGGAAAGGGAAACAATTCTTGGAGTCAGGTAGGATGGAATTTTACATAGAGAAATACGTCATCTATTTTGGATGGATGATTAATGAATTGAAAGATGATGCATAAAGAGTGTCTATCATTCTTCCAACCAACAAATTCATGTAGAAAGGGTAGTCGGCTTACCAAGATCCAGAAAAAGTGATTACCATCTTGCAGGACCTGCTAACCAACAAGACACGATTTTGGCTTGATATTGGAAACATGCTCATGATCAATAACATTAGAATGATGGTTAGAATTTTTTATGAATATGATGGATTTAATGGGCTCTTTAAGCATTATAAGGTCATCATTTACAATCTCCTAATCAGGAAAATAAATATCATGCACCGAGTGAGAAAATAAAGAATTCAAATGCATAGGAATCCATTTAAATTTACCATCATCAAAATAAATCATTCATGCAAGGGAGATATGTATATCGTCACTTAATTCCTCAACCTCTTGTTTGCATCCCCACATGATTTCATTATTTGAATAAGAAATTACTTTTCTTGTAGCTACCTTCACCTCAATCTGTAAACATTATCATTTTGATATGATTACTGGATTAGAAAAATGTTCATTAATTCTTTAAGTTTTCATTTTCATTTTGTTTTATGTTTGATTCATGACTAAAAGAATGAATCAAACATGAAAACCTAGCTTGGTATTATATTTTCTATACAATGTATTCTTTTTAAGAGCCATCATGCTTATATCCAATCTAAATCCAATACTTGAATGACTTATTTTTGGGTGTTTTGGGTGTTGATATAATTATTGTATGGTTAGGTGATTTGTATTTGAATTATGAGGATTTTTGTTTTGATACATTTTAAACCCTTTTGCATACACAATGGTTGTGCTAGTAGTCATGGAAATGAATGCGCAACTATTGTACTATGTACTTAACTCACCTTGCTGGCACAGTGCATTAATGAGCCTTTCATTACGGATATAGGTTTTTGACTCTGTATGTTAGGTTTTCATTACCAGTAATGGTAAAGCTTTACGATCAAACCCTCGATGTTCATGCTATGATAACACATAGGTTGTGTTATGGTTCTTTTTCCTTTATCCATTCAGATCTGTTCTTATCTTTCCTACCATTCAAACCTAAGACTGTTTTGAGTCATCCCTGTTACATTCTAGTAGCATTTTTTATGGCTCATGTTGTTTGTTTGGAGCTGAATGGCTGTGAGGCACTGATCTCTCACAACGATGTAGTCGAAGATTTAAAAACCAAGGCTGGGATGACTTCCTTAAAATATATGAAGTCTATAACCTTCAGGTGGCGAAGTCTTTCACATAGAATTTCGATGGGTGCAGAGCAAAAATTGGGGATTCCCAGTTAGAGGTAGCTGATGAGCTTGTGATTTAAGCCATAGGGCTTCCATCCACCAAAGAGAAATGGTTCAAAAACTCAAAAATTGAAGAAGTACCTTGGAGCCTCTTCATGACCTCCAGGAAAATCAACTACTGCGAAAAAGGTATCCCCATCTCTTTGGTTAAACCGAGGTGCCATGGCATGTTGTTCATTCTCAAAAAATTTGTGACCTATGAGGGTTGTTATGGTTTAATTTTTCTCTATAATATACAATTCTGTATGCATTTCATTGGTTTTCAATTAAACATGCCTTTTTATCTGTTGAGAAGCCTGCATAAAATGTCCAAAAGGTATAAGAGACAGAGTGTGGACTTTAGTCTGTTTCATCATGGATTGATTAATATTCTATTGATTCACCACTTTTCAATCGTGGGTGACTCCTGGGATGGGGTTTTTACAAGAAATGGTTTTTCCACAACCATTTCTATAGAAAACCCTAATTTGGGTGAGCCACTGATTAAAAAACAACTTGACATTCCAAGTAATGAACCAGACTCTATTAATAGAAACACTCTAGATGAGGCAATGCCAAGTCATTCTTCACATGAGAAAAAGGTTGTTGGATTGGAGGTAAGTGAACCTCCTATGTCTAAATTTGATGCTAGACAAAACGTCACTGTGAAGCTCAATGTTAAAAGTTCTTGCAAATAAATGAAACAAAAAACGCACAGCCCTAGAGTTTCATAAAAAAAGAGCAAGTCGTCTTATTTCAAGAAAATTGAAGAATCGAAATGACACTCATTTGAGCTCGATCGGCCTTATCGAGGTCAATGAGGTATCGGGATCTAAAATAGAATATTTCCTGGCTTTGGAAGACCCATATTGTCAAATATTTGGTCCTACTGAACCCTATGACTTTGTGACGAATTTGCCACTGTGCCTCAAGGGTAAGGAGGAGTTCTTTGGTATTGCTCTTGGTCAAGGGAAAATAACAGGTAAGGTTGACATAACCATGTTTGACTGTACACTTCATCAACGTATCGTTCCTCCTGTATAGTGTGATGTTTGTTTCAACTGGATCGAACGATATTACACGGATATACTCATCCTTCAGGCTCAGATGAAAACACTCACAGCTCAAAGTGAATTACCGAGACAAGAAAATCTCGACCTCAGAGTAAACACACAGAGGAAATCTAAATTCCTTAAAAGAACAGGGAACATATTGATAAAAAATGCAAACAGTGTTAAAGAAATAATCAATTCTGAGCTACCCGACCCATCTTTAGTAAATTGTTGAAATGGTAAAACAATTTCCCTCTTATTATATTCATGTTATCTATTTTGAATCGAATCAGTTTGAAATTGGATTTTGTTTGCTAAGATAAGACTGGCTACAAAATCTTTCGATTCCGTAGCCAATTCATTTTAAATAAAAAAATTAGAAATTAGTTGTTAATAATTGTCTAACTTATTCTTGTTTCATTTTCCAAGAAATAGTAGATCCTGTTTCTGATCATATGGGGAAACATGTTCGATTATGCATTTGAATGATTAGTATTTCCTTTTTTATTTTCTTTGTAAAAACTTTTATTAATTTTTTAGAAGAATCAACTCAGTTATGAGTGGTTGTTAGCCCTCGATTCTTGTAATATTTTTGGTCTCATGAAATCCTATCCTATCCTAGGATATAGGAAAATGGGATTTCAAACCACTTTAAATAATGTTCATTTTGTAAGTAAAAGACATCTTGGCCTGGAACAGATTATGGACGAATGATTTTCAGAACTTAATGGAACAACTTATAAAATTTTGGATTTAGACCAATGTGAATGTTGTCTCATTTATGTTTTGTTTCTATTATTTTGGAATATTAATGTGTTGTATAGCTTTAGTCTCAATGGATATTATGTTCCATTGTATTCATGTTTTAAATGTTGTTCATGATTTTTTGTTTCATATGTTATGATTGCGATTATAATATCAATTTTAATATCAGTATTTTACTTTGATGTTTAATTGATAGATAAAAATGAATGCTTTACATAAATATTTCTCTGACTGTAATCGTTCGTAATCATAAGATCACTCGATCATATGTGCCCACTATTTTGTTCTTAAATTCTAGCTGTCGATACACACCTTGAATTTATTCAGGAAAACTTTAGTATAACCCTATTGCAAATTTCTTTCATGGGCAGGGTAGTTGGATGCTTTCGATCGTACAAAGGCACAGATGCATTAACAAACTAATAACAGGTTAGCTTCACCGGCTTCTAATTTTTTTCATTTTATTTACTAGTGAAATAGGACAGTCTTTGATTGTCTTTTGACCACCATTCTATCCTATTTCTAATCATGTTTTAGTTATAATTCTTAGATTTATGATTAGAAAACAGAAAACAAAAAAATTTTCTTTCTTTATCTTCTTTTGAAAACAATTACCTTGACATCAATTTTTGCAAATATTTCATTAAAACTTGCACCCTGTAAATTATGTTAATAAGTGATATGTTCATATTTTCTTTTTTGTTTAACATATTTGTAAATAATTAGATTAAAGTTCATATATTATTATAGTTTTAGTATTAGTTAGTTTATTTCTTTTCTTTTTAGGACCGTAGATTGGTTAACAGAGCCATTAAACCCGTCAGAATAGGTTACACCAAAGGGCTTTGGTTATTTAGACAACCCTGTACAGATCTATTCTTCTAGTTGACGACATGTAAAATTTGCCCATCAACACCTCTTTGAACTGAAACATTAGGTTTGTGAAGGAATTATGCAATGTAAAATATTTATTATTCTTATGGGAATTTTCAAAAGGAAAGTCAACATATGAATCTATATGGCCCCTTGAATCCCCTCTTTCATTATCTTCATAATGGTCATGAGAAACATGAGGGATAGTGCTATTCAAATCAAGAGAATCCTCCCTATTGGATTCATCCATGAAGATTACTTCATTAGATGCAAGTTGATCTTGAGTAGGATATATTTCAGAAAGGTAATCATTAAAGGAGAAGGCATCAAATAAAGCATTATCAGAAGTAGGATTAGAAGGGATATCAGGACAATAATCCTTACAAAATTCTATGAATATAGTACTATTAGATGCATGATCGTCCTCCTGCGGACTCATCATGAAGAGAGACGGATTTGTGTGATATTCATTTTTATCCTTTAAGATCAATCCACGAGTTAATTGTTCATGAGGACCATAAAAAAATTTACAT
>JASDQU010373365.1:10226-31167 GCA_032191745.1 Picea mariana | reverse complement strand
CACAAAACTCATGCAATTCATCCATAAAACTTTCATTAATTAATTTCCATATGAAAATGGGATTGATAGGGTCATTGGGAGTATGGTTGGTTTGTCTTGTGCATAAAATGATACCTTGGAGGAGGAAAGATTCATTAATATTGTTCAATCAATCAATAAAACAATCAAATTGTGTATACAACCAGCTCCCAGAATACCAATCATCAATTAACTTCCACATCATTTTTTTTTATTTCCATACATACTTTTCCTTAAAAATCAGTAACAACAGAACAAGGAGTGTGAAAAGGTAATTGGGATAATGAGGGAAGTGTATTTTGCATAAAATGGTATAATGAAAGGGACTCCCATGGATATTTTTCTATCATATATCAAACAATTCCATTTCTAGCATTAAAATTCAAACCCCTTTATTGTTTCAAAATGAAAATTCAACACTCTGTTACCAAAATTCTAGAACTAATGTTTCACTTCAAGGTTGGTTATTTGCATTTAGAAGTTGCATTGCACAGAAATCATTTCATGATTTTTTCCCCAAGAAACATTCAACAATAATAACACTGCTCGTGGACAATAGGGTCAAGGATACACAACATTACAACCATTACAATAATCACCACCAATAGTCAAAGAAATGGATAGAATATGGCCCACGACATTAACACTTGTATTAAAATCTCAGTTGATACTTCAAATAACAATGCTTCTAAATTACCCTTTTCATATATAATTCATCCACAAATGTACTCTTTGCATATGGAAACAACACTCAACAAATCATATCCTTGAAACAATGAATTTGCAACGTTGTCATTGGCCAAATATTTCCACGGGAGAGATTGTATCTCTTTTTCTTCTTATAAAAAAAATCTTGGAACTCTTTCTAAAATTGCACAGTAAACAAATGGACAAAACCCATGACTAAAAAGAGAATGAAAAATGTCTCTATTAAATTCTTGGTTGGTCACTTCCACAACATTTTTTCAAAAACAAGGTTCAATATATAATCATCAACATGGATGCAGTATAGGAYGACGAGCTGACTAATAGTTTGAGGTTTTGACCAAAGGAACATATTCAATAGTCTAACACCACCCTAAGTTTCCACAGTCATATTTACAGAGTTTATACGAGGTTTGGGCATGATAGACATGAAATCCACAGAATTTAATGACARCAAGAGTCTAAAAATAATACAAAAGGCAACAAACAATGGTACCATTCTCATCAAACAGAGAGGAACCACCAAATAAAAGMAAGGGCAAGGCAGGCCCGAAAACTTTGAGATAATATCCTTTTTTCACAGGTAAAGCATTGGAAAAAATATAGTTTTATCAACAGTAGGGGACACCCACACCATTTTTAACTCCAAATAATTCACAYATAAATCCCATAAAGACCAAATTTTCAATAATCCATACACAGTCGAAAATCCCATATATCGTAAAATTTGGAAATGCATAGACAATGAGAAAACTKAAGAGCCAACTTTTKTACTTAATTAAAGACCAGAGCAAAAAATTCATGGATGGAGGAGCAAGAAACGTCATACCCGGGTGTAAAATTTTCCAAGGAGAATTGACCATGTCTGAATACATCTTCCATGGTCGAACAAAGCAGAGTAGCAACAACCAACAAAATACCAAATGTGAAATGGAAAGGGTGGCGGCCTCGAGGTAAGTTAGAGAAACATGAAATTACAACACGTCACATCTACACTTACACCTTCAATCATAGCTAGTCCGAGCAAGATAGCCATACAACCCACTAACAATTAATTGCAGGGTTGATACACCACCATTTCCCTAAGTCTCAAACTTAACAAATGCACCAACCTTTGTTTAAAACTCCAATGTGACATATATCAAATATTTCTAGGGATACCATGTCCCAACCTTTAAACTTCCAATTCAAACAATGCACAGAACCCTTGTAACATGAAATAAAGGTAATCACCACACCATATATCACAAACAACTTGAGACATGGAGTTTAGATATTTTATCAAACTAAATTAAGAATAATAAGACTTGTGAGGGTTATATAAAGGAAAAATCATTTCTCATTTAATCACATCGCCCATAACCTCTTTTGATCAATTATTTCGATAGAAACTTAAAAGAAAATAAATTGTAGAGCTCATCTCACAACCAAGTCATAAGCACATATAACATGCGTGACGTCTTTCTGTCATATCATACAAGGGGTCCCACCTATTAGTATAATATTAAATATAAATAAATAATAAGGTGTTGCAACCATTTGCAAGAAGGTACCCTGCGTTGCACTTTTTGGCATCAACACCCCTGTAGGTGTAATAGAAATTTAGTTGCGCAGTGCACAAAGGGAAGTCTACTTAGATGGGCTCCATATCTAGTAAACTTTTTTTTGGATTACTGCAAGGATGCATAGGCCCTAAGTTCAGAATTTCATTATCCATGGATAATCGTATTGATATCATTGATTGTATGGGGAGAACCAAAGTATTGTTGATTTTACCAGATTCCAGGGAAATATCGCACAACAAAATACACATCATTATGGCATACTTCAGATCCAAACAAAAGGAAGGTGAATGCTAGCATTTTTTCCATGTACTATACTGATATGCAGGAGAAGGTGGAAAGAACATGGAGAATACCACCATAAGTTGTGAGAGAGAATGAAGGAATAACCAATTTTCAATAGTCGAGGCATAACAAATGGATCTAGGCTAAGAAGGATCCTAAAAAGGAATGGTTGCAGTTGAGATATTGTGTCATAGGGTAAGAAGTACAATAGGCTATGAACGATTTTCCTAAAGAGTGGAAGTTTTATGTAATCTGAAAGAAAGTACCAAAATATAAACAACAATTAGAGACTGGACCTTCACAACAGTCAACCAACCCAACAAAAAACAGAAGGAAAACTATAAAAAGAACAAACGAAATAGGGGGTAGCACAACAAATAAAAATCCAAGGAAGAAAAACACTATACCAAAGGCTTCAACTCAAGAAAAGGAAGTGCAAAAGAAATAAATGGAGGAACACAGACCGATACCAATATTCATATGCAGGAGGAAACAGGAGGTGTAAATTTCCCATATTTGGATATGACAACTCAAACTGCACAAATAGAGACACTACCAAGGAAAATAATAATGTTGCATACAGAAGGACAATGCAAGAAAATGAAGGCACATAAGGGCATTCCTCATCTTAAACTTACAAAGGATGATGCAGAACTAGTATAGAAAAAGTGCATGATCGCACGACATAAGCCTTGTATGATGTTGAGAAGTAGAGGGAGGAAATAGTGAAGAAATTGAAAGAGGTCAAAGATGCATTGGAACAATTGTATATTACTAAAACACAACAAAAATATCAGGTGCAACAACAACAAACTTCTCTAGAAAGAACACTTCCAGAATAGGAGACAATGCGAACAATAGTTATGGGGAGTGAAAATTTATGTATCACCCATGGGATGTTGCAGGTATATGAAACTACATCAAAACAACCACTGAAGGATAAAGATCTTATCTACTTGGTGCTACCCAATATTCCAACTAAAGCACTATACAAACTACAAATAAGTGTCACRCAGGAAATCCAGTCAAGGGCCTGTGCAGATGCCACAAGCTTAGATTTGGCCAAAGAAGTAAATAACACACTAGAGATAACTCTTAACCAAGTGAAGTTTGAGAGGGATGAAACAAATCAGTGCACTAGACRAATAGATAAAAAAGTTGAAGAAGTATTTAAAACCATTTKTGACAACACACAAGGGGCGAATATACCCACATAGGATGAAATTCAGAAAATAACACAATCTATGGAGACTTAAATAATCCAAGTTACGGATTTGACCGAACTCTTAGTACATAGTACTCCACCAAAAGAAAGAATACAAAGAGAGAAGGAGGATAAATATCATACATAAAGCATCTCTCTTGTAATCTAGGAAATAATAAATATTTACAATAAGAGCGTGCAACTATGGAAAATCCTTCAGGAGGATGGGAAACTTTAGGAGTTGGACCAAAAATAAGAAGGGATAAATATTTTGATGCAAGAATTAAAGTAGAAGAAGAAAACTATGGCAATACCTAAGTGACTGAAAAGTGCGCAAGAGATGAAGAATCTACAGGAAGAGCTTAAGTCCATACAAGTAGATAAGCAGTCAAGGTAGGCTCAGTTAGAACCATTACAAGAAGGAGAAGAACAAATTATCATTGATATTAACAAATCAAAGGTCCAAATTCAACAAGTTGGAATGTAGAGTGGGGAATTGTTAAAGGAACACATTATTGTGCAGACTGTGAATACTATAGCACAAAAGAACGCACAGATAAAATCCCAAGTTGAAGAAATGACAAATAGGTTTCAGGTGATTGAGAAGTTAGTATAGGAAGCACACACTAAATTAGTGGCTCAGGATGAACCACAGGTGAGTGTTGGTGGCCTATTGGCGCAGACTAATGTTGATAAAGATTGGGATGAAAATAGAATATTATGGAAAGGTGTTGTAATTAATGAAGGAACTTAGGTAATGGACCAAAGAAGGAGCATGCACCGAAAAATTTGGAAAAGAAGCACCAGGAAACTAGGAAAGTCAAAGAAAGGAATAAATATGTAGATCAACGAGGGAAACGGTTGGATTTTTTACTAGCCACGATCGGGGAGTTTTAAAGTGGAAAAATCTAAGCCACCTAGGGTTAGTGGGTTAGGGTTTTGGTCAATTTTGCAACGGGTAATTAAACCTTTTTTGTAATATAAATATATTGTTGTGAGATAGTGGAGAGGATGGAGAGAGAGAGAGAGAGAGAGAGAGAGAGAGAGGATTGCAAATAATAGAGGTATGCTATATCAAGCATGATAATTGAGGGTAAGGTCGTAGCTCATGGTTTGTTGCGCCTACTGCGATCTTATCATCCTCTGAGTGGAAGTATGCAGCCTATAAGGGTTATTCTATAGAACTTCCAAGTGGGAGAAAGAAATGTAATGTGTGAAGTGTTGTAACCTTGATGCATAATAATAAAACATTCAAGAAATCCAAATCTTTATGGTCGTATCCCAGGGGATGAACCATAGTAAAGTTTGTGTCTCTATGTGGAATTCTTATGCTATTTCTTGAAAATGTTTAGTTATGATGAAAGGATTAATCTGTCAGTAGTAAAATGTTGTGCACAATAGAGTATCCAGGATAATTACTTCAAAATAAACCCTAAATGAATGCAACTGATTTTTGAGTGGTAGATCTAAGATATATTCATGTTTTGATGTAATAGAATAATAATAATGATGTTTTGAGGTAGAAAGAATGTCTCTCATTCCCACAAAAGTGTCCCTTCCAATACTGTATACATTTGGGTCCTGAAGTCACCCATAAGCCATCTTGGGTGAGACTGCATTCTGCACTGTGTACACAATGTTTCCTTCCGGTCTTCCGAAGGGCCGATGGTTTTCACGGTTTTTTTGGAAACCTAAAGTAGAACCCAGGTCATCCCAAAACATCCCAACACTAACCAACGTATGGATAATTCCTAGATAATAGTCATCACAATTGTCTGTGTTCTTGACACTACCCCCATCACTTCCATTATAGGTAGATTAATATATACAACTCTTGATTTTGATAGTTTGCAACCAATTCAAGAAATTATCTTCTCGTTTCACACTTATACCTTTAGTGACACAACAAAGAGAATTGTCAAAAGGAGAAATAAGAAAATAAATACAAGATGCCACGAGGAGGCTACACAAGAATTAGTGAAAATATGAAATGAAACACTTTTAAATGAATAGGAATTTGCATAAGAAACTGTTGATGATTTATGAGCATTTTCTATTTTAATTAAATGGTCAATTAGTATTCTTAATTCTCAATTAAGGAAAGAAAAGAAAAGGTGATGGAATTGTACGAACAATTGATTTATCGAGATACTACCTTTTCTAAATATCACCAACATCATCTTGATGATATGACATAAGATATTAAGGTAGCTACTGATACCATTGAAGAAATTAGAGCTAAAAAAGATAAAGCTAAGACAAAACATGCTAAGTAATTAGTTGTTCTCCAAGAATAGAAGAAATAAATGAGCAAAAATCATTAAGAGAAAGTTAATGTTTTGGTATCCCAAATAAATGAATTAAAGGTTAAGAAAAATAATTTAGTGTTAATGAAGACATGAGAAATGGATATAAGTGACAAATTAGATTCTCCTTAGGATATATTCTATACTAAGTTAAATAAATTCGAAGGACAATGTGACTAGCTATTAAAATTAAATGGAGAATATCAAATATAGTCTCAGAAATACAGAGTGGCTTAGATGTCCTTTCATGAAGCAAAATTATGGGAAAAAAATGTATAAATATTCCTAAAGACTTCTCTATGATGACTGAGGAGGAGAGAATCCAAGTACATGATTCACTTTATTCTTAGTATACTAATTGTAGTTTTTAACATTATTTGATCAATGAAACCAATAGGTATTGTTCATATATTTTGGATCTAGCTCTATAGATCATTGAAGATAATGAGATGCCTCATGTTTAGTTCTTGGCCAATCAATTACCCTATTAAATTTCCTTGGAGATGTTAACTAGCAAAAAATATCACAATAAGATGGGATTGCATAGCTTAATGTTTGGAATATGAAAGTTTTCAAGGAGTTCATCACCAAACTAACAAAATTCATAAATTACATTTATAATTTCCTCTCAAAATTTAAATTAGAACATGAAGAAATTGACAAGAAGATCTTTCAGTGCAATTTGAAAGAGGATATTCCCCATCCACATTTAATTTCACCAATGACTGAAAAATTCACTCAATGGAAATGAATCATCAAAGATAAAGAGATAAAAGTAAATAGGGAAAATAGAACCATCGATGAAGATATATCTCTTTGATATCAATGATTATATTAAGCAAACACATGTACCAATCATTTGAAATAAAATAGGAAACTATACTCAATTTCAGGATCTTAATTGTTATTTAATGTAATTTGGTGTATCAAAAAATGGTTGGGAACTGGAAATTGGTGCAGATCCCTCCCCCCCCCCTTCTCTCCTTGGGGTTGCTTGAACTCCTAGTATAGGATCGTTCAAACACCTAATTAGGATTGACTCTTTGGTCCCCTATTGGAACCAAAAGAAAATTTATCACAGGTCCCTCTTTCTCCAAAGTGCGGGTTCTATCAACCCCAACGACTCTCTTTTTGTCCCTTTGAAGAAAGTTGACGGCGTAACTAGTTCTTTGTGCTAGGTCCTTTTTATCATATGTCCTCGGCCTATGTCTTGGGGATAAACCATGAAATTCTCTTTGGCTTTGGGACTTCAACCTATACAAAACAACCAATTGCTCATTCGCTGAAGTCCAAATCGACGAACTCAAATGGTGTGAGGATCAATGGTCCCCGTCACTCTCTTAGATCAATGACTTTGATCTATTCAGACTATGGCCTTCAGGAGTCTCTCACTTGTTCTTCTATGATTTATCCTAGAGCACTGMTTCTCCAAAATGTGTGGATCTCTTCCACGTGTCTCTTCTAGATCCAATAGTCTAGATTCACTCTGCTCTTCATGACTTCACAAAGATCGCCATTTTCTCTTGGAAAATATTTTATATCTCTAACTCCCATATCTCTTGATCTCTCACAACATGTCTCCTCCTAATGATGGAAAATTCTCCTTACCTTCATGACTTCAGTAAGTCCTTATCCTTTGTGCACACTTAACACTTTTCTTCCTAAGACTTTGACTGTTCTCGGCCCTTTTCTACACTCCTTGCAGTAATTATGCGTGTGATAGTGATAGTCCTTCTGAGATTTTCTTGGATCAAACCTTGAACATTCACGACTCTTCTACATCCTTCTACAAATATTATGGTGTGCTCCTGGAAACTTGACGCTATTCCTCCTAAGATTGTAAGATGAACTTACTTCTCTTTTGATGGAGTCCTTGCACTTGATTAAGCCTTCTGACGAATCCTCGCAACACTTAGCCAAGTGCTGGCCCAATACACTCTTTACACAGGTCTTACTTCACCCTTCCAGATTTCTTTTAGGTTTACCAAGGTAACTCCTTTTCCCCGCTCAATGCACACTTGCAAAGCCTTCTTTCCTCAGTATGTTCAACAACTCTGTGGGTTTCCTCAATGTCCTCAACACTCCAGAATGTGTTGGTTCTATGCATGCTTGCACTTTCTTAATGCCCTCCTGGAAGAGTATGAAAGTGTCTTTAGTAACTTTGTGCTATTCTTCCTCCCACGCAAAATTTTCTTCCAAGGTATTCAACAACCTTGAATTTCTCCCTTGAGTCTATGAATTATTCTAGATTTCCCTCCTGACACGTTCTCCTCTGACTTGAAAGAATTCAGACACACACTCTTTTGTTCGGTTCACAGAGTTTCAACTCTTTGCCGCGCACTCCTTACACTTGTCCTAAAGAGCCAGAAATAATTCAACAGTGAAAGATAAAGGGTTATATCTATATCCTTGTAGATGAATCCTAACATACATCTACATCATAACCACACATAAATGACATTCACAATAAAACTTCCATTACACAGAAAATGGAAAACAATGTAATATGTTCTTTTTTTCTTAATGATAGAATGCCAATTACAATACATGAGTCCATACAAAAACCAAGTCTCGACTCTCAACAATATATTGGCTTACAATGATTTTTCACCAAACCCCAAAAGCCTCTATTGTGCATACAATAAAAGTATTTATACAAGAGGACTCAACGAGCTTCCTTCCGAGCTAAGCTGGTGGTGTCTAATCACCATTCAAAACGCCTGACTAATGAAGCATATTACAATGAGTGGAAATCTGATCCAAATTAGATGCAGATCCCTCCTACCATCATCCACTTAACATGACCTCATCTACAACTTGTGAAAAGGCACAACTTGGCTCTTCCATCCTGACAACATTAATTTCCTTAGTTACAATTTAAATTTTGAAGGAAAAATGAGAGGGTGGCACCTTTGCCTTCCTTGAATGTGCCCCAATGTGCTAACCAATTGGCATCTGTTGAGGTGGAGCGATACTCCTGCATCATACTCCACGGCTATGAAAATTCATGAGCTCCTTCTCATGAGATTCCCAACTCTATTGAAATCCTCTTGGATCCCAAACTTTCTTCTGGAGGTGTTCTCTTGCTCCTCTTCTTTGTTGTTGCTTCTGCTTCATCCTCCCTACTGCTTGTGCAGGTTCTCCTTTGTCTAGATTCTCTTTGCTAACAACTTCTTTTGTTTACTTCAACATCAGCTCCGTTATCTCCTATATCACCTCCTCTAATTTCTCTACTGGTTGGCTCTCCTTGTGCAGTCTACCCGGCTGCAACTCCTTCTGTCGGTCGATGAGTAGACCAACCTGTTCCCCCATTCTACCTTCATCTCCTTTGACGCTGACTGGCCACTCTACTACAGACTCCAATTCTGAAGGCTCCTTACTAAACTGTTGCTCAACTACATCCTCTGACATACTACCTTTTGATATTTCCTCAATTGGTTCCATTCTAGCTTCCTCCAGCGGCAACTCAATCTGGCACATCTCACCTCACATGGATATATCCTGGAAGCCACCTTCTAGTTCTGAACTATCTAACCAATCCTCCAACATCTTGAACTCCATTTCCCACTAAGTGAGAAACTCAACTGGGTTCTCCTCTTCTGTTGTTGCAGACTTCAGTATCTTCTCCTTCTCCTCCATGACAGTCTCAACTCTCTATCCTTTTGTTGCTACCTCTGCAATAAATATGCTAGCCTCTCCTCATTTTCTTGGAAGATATCGATCCCCCTAATGACCATAACACTCCTTTGATCCTTCTCCTCGGTGGTGGAAGCATTTAACTTCTCATCATATTCATTCACGCGGCTTATAGTTCCACATGAATCTTCATATGGATGAGGCCTTTCATCCTCCTTCTCTCCATCTTCCAGCATCCCTTGTTGATATGAACCCTTAGCTGAGACCATTTCTTATCCCTTTCCCACCTGGAAATTTAGGATGTCTCCTCTTCCATCCTGGCAGTTTACAAGATCAATTGATCCCTTCTCATTTCCCAGCTGGCAATCTATGAGACCTCTGTCAGATCTCTTTCCCTCGCCAATGAGGTTTTCAGCATGCCTCATCCACCATTTTAACACCTATTGCTGCCCTCTGGACAACAAATTCTAAACAAGCCACTTGGTTATCCTTTTTAAAGGCCACTCATATCTTTAGCATACCTTTACCTCCTGTTGCATCTTCAATGATATCTTTTCCATCTCTGCTTAGATTTCACTGAGATCCTTGTCCATTTCCTCTTTTCTTTTTTGTGGGAAGTGTTCTCCTTGACTACTCTTATGGATTTCAACAACCATATTGATTCACCTTCATCCCACCTAGATGTCTTCCATCTTTTACACACCTTGCAACAGTCTCTATAGAGCATCTCACTTTGTCTCCCTTCACCTCTTGTCTATCGGTGAATTTCCACTCTGATACCACTTAGCATAGACCCACCCCTTCTCTCCTCAGGGATGCTCGACCTCCTAGTCTAGGATCGTTCAAACACCTGAGTCAGATTGACTCTTTGGTCCCCTGCTGGAACCAAATGAAAATTTATCATAGGTCCCTCTTTCTCCAAAGTGAGGTTTCTATCAACCCCCATGAATCTCTTCTTGGCCCTTTGAATAAATTTGATGGCGGCACTAGTTCTCTATGCTAGGCCCTTTCTATCATATGTCCTCGGGATATGTCTCAGGGATAAACCATGAAAGGCTCTTCTACTTCAGGACTTCGGCCTATCCATAACAACCAACTCCTCATTCCCCAAACTCTAAAGCAACGAACTTAAATGGAATGAGGATAAACAGTCCATGCCACTCTCTTAGATCAATGATTGTGATCTATTCAGACTCTGGCCTTCAGGAGTTTCTCACTTTTTCTCCTTTGATTTATCCTGGAGCACCACTTCTCTAAAATGCGTGGATCTCTTCCACATGTCCTTTCAAAATCCAATGGTCTGGATTCACTCCACTCTTCATGACTTCGTAAAGATAGACATTTTCTCTTAGAAACTATTCCAGAGCTCTAACTCTTGGATCTCATAATCTTTCGCCACCCATCTCCTCTTGATGATGGAAAATTTTGATTTCCTTCATAACTTCCACAATTCCTTATCCTTTGTGCACACTTAGCAAGAGTGCTATTCCTTCTAAGCTTTGCTCGAATCAAACCTTGAAGGTTCTTGGCTCTTCTGCATCCTTCTACAGATCTTCTGGTGCCCTCCTAGAAACTCGACACCCTTCCTCCTGAGCTTGTAAGATGAACTTGCTTCACTTTTGAAACATTCCTTGCACTTTATTAATCTTTTTGGTGGCTCCTTTCAATACTTAGCCAAGTTTTGGCTTGATACACTCTTTTCATAGGTCTTACTTCATCCTTCTTGATTTCTTTCAGGTTTACTAAGGAAACTAATAAAGTGCAAGGTGTGTTTCAAAAGTGAAGCAATTTCATCTTACAAGAAGGCTCCTTTCAACACTTAGCCAAGTTTTGGCCTGATACACTCTTTGCACAGGTCTTACTTCAGCCTTCTTGATTTCTTTCAGGTTTACTAAGGAAACTCCTTTTCCCTGTTTAATGCACACTTGCAGATCCTTATCTCCTCGAAGTGTTCAACAACTCTAGGAGTTTCCTCAATGTCCCCAACACTCTAGAATGTGTTGGTTCTGTGCATGCTCACACTTGCTCAATGCCTTCCTGGAAAAGTTCGACAAAGTATTTAGTAGCTCTATGCTACGCTTCCTCCGGTGCAGAATTTTCTTCCAAGGTATTTAACAACCTTGAAGTTCTCCCTTGAGTCTGTGAATTATTATGGGGTTCCCTCCTAGCATGTTCTCCTCTTAATCGAATGTGTTCAAACACACACTCATTTTGTTAGCTCACAGAGTTTCAACTCTCTATCACACACTCCTTTCACTTAGCCTAAAGAACCAAAAATAATTCAGCAACCACAGCTAGAGGGTTCTATCTCTATACCTTTATATGAATCCTAACATACATCTACAACATAACCACACATAAATGACATTCACAAGAAAACCTCCATTACAAAAAAAATGGAAAAGAATGTAATATGTTCTTTTTTTTATTATTTACAGAATGTCAATTACAATACATGAGTCCAGACTGGAATTGTGTCTCGACTCTCAACAATCTCTTGGCTTACAATGATTTTTCACCAAACTCCAGTATCCTCAACCAGGCATACAATACAAGGATTTATACAAGAGGGCTCGACGAGCTTCCCTTCGAGCTAAGATAGTGGTGTCTAATCACCATTCAAAATGTTTGACTAATAAGGGAGATTACAATGAGTGGAAATCTGACACGAATCGGATATAGATCCCTCCTACCGTCAGCCACTTAAGGAAACCTCATCTACAACTTGTGCGAAGGCACAAGTTGGATCTTCCATCCTGACAACATTAATTTCCTTAATTACAATTTAAATTTTGAAGGAAAAATGAGAGGGCAACGCCTCTCCCTTCCTTGAATGTGCACCAACTTTCTAACTAGATGGTGTGTGCTAAGGTGGAGCGATGCTCTTGCATAGGAAACTGAAACTTGTTATTATGATAATTTTGAATTAAATTTTGAGGACCTTGTCTTTTGACGAGTCCATTTATGGTTAATGTTAATTTTATGATGATGATTTCATTTCTATTAATTATTTTCAAATTATTATACTCTAGTTTTATGTGAGTTTATTCCATACCTCCACGTATTTGTCAATATTTTGAGTTGTTTCTAAAAGATTATCATTTATTGTTCTAAAAGATTATCATTTATCATTCTACTCATGTTAATGTCTTAAGCGACAATGATGAGAAAATTGCATTCATGTACATTTAAATGATTTCTTGTATATTGTGGATAAATAAATATTATCCTGAAGTTGGTCTATGAGATTGTTGTTTCTCATTTATATGTTTTCCAAACACTTCAACATTTTTCTTTCACTAACATTGAAGTTTGGATATAACTATTGTCATATATTTCTAGTAACAATAGTTATTGTACCTAATTATTCCTTGAGAAAACAAATTCCTTCTAGTCTTGAGAACTAATAATTCTTATATACATTGTTTACATTTTCTCTCAACTAAGATAGGATTAATAGATTAGCTTTATTTATTTAAATTTTAGATACGTCATATTATATCTTAAACAATCAATTCTCTTCTCCAAAGAGAAAATATCTTGGGTGGAAAATAGATCCTACGTATCGGTTGGAAACTACCATCCCAAACGAAAACAAGTCTAATTGGGGCTTGTGATAGGGTAGTTATCCCCAGTTGTAGGAGAGAATTATTCCACGTGTCAACACATCCCTATTTTTAATCCTCTTAAATTATAATTTAATTTTGCAAATTCCATTTAGGCTAGTGAGCTGAAATTTTTGGGACAAAGATATTGTATTGATTAATATGGATGAGGGTAAGTTATGTAAATTGTACATCAACATTATTAATGAAAAGTAAATTGATGGTTGTGATATGAGAGGGATTGTAACTGTTATCACTAAAAAATTGCTTAAACAAATATACACAACCGATGAAGAAACATTCAACACAAATACAACATACAAACAATAATTATAGGAGGATAACAATCAAAATTAGTCAGATAATCACAAACCTATGCATAAAAGATCCAAAATTTCTGCACATATTCAACAAAGACAGTGCACACACATTCGTGTGGGCTAACATAGCGTGAAATGCACATAGTGCACGGGCCACACAACTGACAGTAAAGAAACGCACGTGGATGTGGAAATAGTGCATTGAGATTTTTTGTCGAATCTCAACCACTTCTGCGATGAAGTAGATCTTGACCATACCCGAAACTCACCCTAAAATTTCTCCTTGAGATCACTAAAAGGATGGGAGGTACCTTCAAGGGCCTCCCCATTGACATTTGAAACTAGTTGTGAAATATCTAGAAATCCTCCTATAAATAGAGGATAATTGTATGAAAAAGAGGAAGAAATTTATCGTAGTGTTATGTTCTTCAAATATTCTTGGAGAAACTATTTCTTCTCTCAAGAACAATTTGAGCAAGTCTAGCAAAGGAAATCCTTTACAACTCTTGGAGAGCCTTTCCATACATTTCTTCACCATTTTCAAGCTAGAATAGGAGAGTAGAAGCTATATATGGGGGCATTCAAGAGCCCTCCCTTAGGAGGAATATGGGATTCACAAATCTCACATTGCTCCTCTTAGTTTTCTCAAATTAAGAATGCTAGTGTCTATTGGATACCAACTCTTTGTGTTCAATATTTCACATATCTTGTTGATAGTTGTTTAACTCATATATACATATTTTTTTCTTTTTCTTTGATATATGTTTCATTGTTTGCAGGTTTACTAATCTGCTAACCATTTCTCTATGTTGTTTATCTAGTCCAACTAAGAAATCAAGTGTCCTCTTTTTTCTCACCTAAGTGAGAAAAGGAACCCAACAATTTGGTGACCATACTGGGGATTGGGGATCAAATTCCTCCCCATTTGGACTCTTATACCTTATATTATCACTCTCTTGTATTTACAAGATTCAAAACCATCTCAACATACCCTTCAGACACTGCAATTCATCCCTCTTTTATAGGATTCCATTTTAAACTTTTGGCCCACCATTTTCCTGCGTTCACGCGGGTTTAAGAAAAATAGTCGCATGGTACGTGCGGAACTATACATCCAAATCCTTTTCATTTCATGTGGTATGTTCACTTTGTGCAATTGTCTATGATAAACTCCATGCAAAAGCTCTTTTTCACCACATTGTAAGGGATTTTGAGGATGATTTTTTTCCAGTAGCTTAGATTTCTTTTATGCACTTTGTAAAATCTATAACAAGAAGGATTGAAGTTTATTCTTGCATAGATAGCTTAGTCACACATAGACTTATAGTGGGATTAAAAAGAACCATAATATATTTCGATTTCCTTGGTTGCCACATGGATGGCTTAAATTTTAGCATTTGAATTTCAATAAAAGTTTTTTCTTTTACAAAAACATCACATTAATTCGAGACTAGAAGGCTATTTAGAAAATCTTGGAGTATGCTCTTTCCTCACACCCTTGTGTGATATTGGAAATCATAAAAAGAGATTTCTTGAAGAAACCTCCATCTCCCTTTAAAATCAATCATTTTAGGAGAGACAAATACCACTTAGCATGTTTTTGAAACATAATCTCAAATAATTGTAAGGGTCCATACATGCCCACATGTGCACAATCTTAGGATAATTTCAAATTCTTGGACTAAATCACTTAGGAAGTTTAAAGCATTGTAAGGTCCCACACATTCCCAAATGTTCACAATCTAGGAATAGTTTCAAAGATTTATTATATCATATAACATCCTAGGGAGATTAATGCTCAAGATTAAGGATTCACATGTCCACCATGCTAGTTTCCTAGGGATTTTTCAATTTTTGCAAGGAGTTTTTGTAAAATATAATAAGTTAGAAGTAAGCAACAAATTGTAAAGGATCAAGTGATGTCCACATGCCAAAATTTTCTCACTTAACTTATTAAAAATTCATCACTCACCATCACTTCTTGCACACATTACATATTCAAAAGGTTTTTCACTAGGTAATTGAAACCATAGTGTTCTCTTATAATGCTCGTAAGCGATTTGGGAAGATCATAAGGGCTTCATTTATTTAGTAAAGATATTTTTGTGCACACCATTTTTAATCAATGAGGTTGGCCCATGACCCCAACTTCACAACCCAATTTCACATCCTAAAATAAACCATAATCAACCCACTTCTAAACTCCACATGAGGAACCCAAAATAATTTGGTAGTCTAATTTACTATTTTGGTGATAGGAATCCAGATAACTCCTCATCATCATATTTTCATTGAAACTTAGAAAGTTGTGAAATAGGATACCAGAATCCTCTTAATCAAGCATTCCTACACCATAAGACATGGAGACACTCGTGAAGGTTCTGAGGCTGAGGTCCAACTATTTTTTGCATGTCTCCTTGGGTCACCCAACCCTTGGAAAGCATCCGACCTGTGACTGATTTCTGAGGCCAAAAATCTAAATGTCATGCTTGATTGAGGTGACGTACTAGCCAAAATATAGTTTTCATCTACCGAAGGTGGTGGTTGTGGGTTGAAATCGCACCTCAATTATAGTTTGAACAACTATTGGGAAATATTACCAGTACTTTCGAGATATTCCCCCTTCACCCATCATTATAACTAATTGTTCATCCCTTCACTAGTATCTCTTCAAATGGGTTCCAACCCCATTGTTGAGTGATTATTTTGGAGGTCCAGTTATATTTGAGAATAAGGAAATTACATCGGATAGGAAATATTAATTATGTTTTATATTCCCCCACATGGAGTCAGAAAAAAAAACAAACTGCAAGTTACATTGTTGTTTTATGTATTATTATCACCATTTTATTACATGTGATTTATGAATACATTGTTTTGGTAATTTGTAAAGAATTTATTCTATCAATTATTTTCATCACCACCATTACACAACCACACATATTATAGAACTATATAGGAACCACAACATCCCTGCCATTCTATACGTTCACAAAATATTCCCCCAATGTTGGGAGGTATCCCCCACTTGGTTGATACATCAACACCACATTCACATACACCAGTTAGTTCTATAGTTATAGGATCTTCCTTGCTCATTTCTAGATTTCTCAGAAACACTATCCAAATAACTCCACCTACTAGTCCTCGACCACAAGGAGGAAGACGTCAACCTCTATCACAAGGCACAAGCTCCCAACCATCCCCACAAGGATAATTTTACCAACCATCACATACAATGGTTGCTACTCCCCCATCCATGCCATACTTGGAGTCTCTCAATATCCTATATTTAACCAAACTAATTAATGATTCCATATTACATGACCCCACTTGGCCAAATATGCCCACTAAGCTACCTTCTAATATTCCCGAATTCGAAGGAAAGACCGAAGAAGACCCAACCAATCACATTATTCATTTTCACCTGTCGTGTTCTTACAATAACATTATGGAATATTTTGTTCTCTTAAAATTTTTCCAAAGAAATCTCATTGGTCCCTATGCTAAGTGGTATGTAGATGATAAAGTTGGGTCCCATTGAACCTTTAATCCATTGGAGAAATCCTTCTTATCCTTCTTCCAACTCCCAGTGTGCCATGACACTGGCTTGGAAATTCTATCAGAATTCAGGAAAACATTGGTCATCCATATATCCAATTACATTCATGAATGGAGAAGAAGAATATGTATCTACAAAGTAGATACTACCCCACACCAATGAATAGATTGGTTTCTCAAATCATTAGTCCCTCTCCTCACCAAGGATGTTTCCACTACTTTCCGTCAAATTGGAGACTATGCCATCACCAAGGCCCAACAATTTTACTTCATATACTCTCGATCATGGTACCTTTATACAATATTACGTGATGCTCCTCTCCCTCTATTGGTTGATCAAGACAAACCCGGAACATCTCATGTTGTCGATGGGTTGATTGGGTCCATAGCACATATCAACCACATGCTCAATCAATACCCTATTTTCGGGCCAATACTTACCAACCACCATATGGGGGAAACCCATAATACCCTTCCCCACCACATCAACCACCATTCATGGCACCCCCCCTCGAATCATGGGGCCACCAGTACCTGCACCCCCCATTCATCCAGTACTCGTACAACAAGAAGTGAATTTTCCATAAACAACATATACTCCTAACCCTATGGGAGGTACCTCCACTTCATACAATCAATACAAATCCCACAAGGTAACCCTTACTATCCCTTCCCTAGTCCTCCTCAACCTGTTTCCCCAACACATGGCCAACATCAGGCAAGGGTAAATTGTATCCAACCATCACCTAATCAACAAGTTAAAGCATTTGAAAAATTGAATAAATCCAACCTCCCTCATCAACCCAATAGAAACAGAAGAAAGGGAAAGAATAGAAACCAAGGATAGGGGGCAAACACCCAACAGTCAAATCCCCCACCTAGGGGAAACCAAAACTAGGCTAACCAAAATCCCAAGGGGGAAATAACAATGGAAAACCATTCTAGGGAAGGAATAATAACCTTCGAACCAATTTCTCATGTGCATTATGTGGAGAGTATGGTCATTACACCCATCATTGTCCCTAATTAGTTGATTACAAATGAATGAAGGAAGCTATGAATCCCCACTCTCCTTCCCCTCAAGGACCACCGCAGGTACCTCCTAACTATATGCCACCACCACAACTGGTGGTTTTGCAATCTAATACCTCACCAAGGGATCATAAACACACAATTAGACACCACCCCCATCCCACAACATATAGGACAATTCCCTCCTCCTGGCCAACCACATACTAATAATTCATCAAATCAGAACATCCTCCTCACTATAGAAGAGGAAATCCTCTTAGAAACTCGTAGTCTTCAATACAGAATTCCTTCAGAATCCCCTCAAACCACATTCCATTATCTCCAATTTCCAATCGAACAATATTTAATGATTCCTCATGCCAACCCTGAAGGCACTATCTAAATTCCTCGTGCACCATTATGCAGGAACATGCATAACCCACATGCCTAGGCTACCCATATTTATAGCCTTGTTGACGACCCTGCATAATCCCCCACTTTCATGTTAGTACTTGAGATTCTCCAGACATATCTTTCCCAAATAAATACGTTTCTTTCTCAATTGGGTGCATTCTACCTGACAGACACTTGTCTCGTCACTTTTGACTTAGACAAAGAAGACCCACGTCTCCCATTCCAAATTCTGGTAAGGATCAGAAAAATCATCGTTTACCATTTCATCATTGATGAGGGGGAATACACTTGCATCATGTCCAAACACATATGGAAACAACTGGGATCCCTTGAGTTAGTCCCCTCAACCATCACCCTCCGTGCTTATGATGGGATACCTTCCCGACTAGAAGGTCTTTACCACAATTTCCTCGTCAAATTAGGGAGGAAGGCCATCCTCATTGATATTGAAGTTATAGATGCCCCACTAGACTATAATATCCTTTTTGGATGAAGATGCATGTATTCCATGCAAATAGTATCATATTTTTTATTTCACACCATGCTCTTCTCTCACAATGGAAAGATCGTCACTATCGAACAATTGATCCATTATGAACCTAATAAGTTAGGGCATATCAATAACATCCTTCCATTATCCATTCGAGGGATGACCTTTTACCCATTGTAGATGTTTGACCATGAATATCTCATAACCCATCCTTAATTGGTTCATACCAACGACACACACCTCCTACCCCAAGTGGATATCAAGTTTGCATCATCACTTCATATGGCAGAGATATTCCTGATGATCATCCCCCAGAGGAATCATTGAACCCCATCCCTACTTCTACACCACAAACTCTTCTTCAGGAACCCCCCTTATATTTTTCCTCGGAATAATCATCCAACAACCTTCCCATGACAGATCAACTCCCTATTTGGTAGATAGTCCCACAAAAACTTACCCAAATACCCTTCTTTTACCCACCACCCGGAGTAAAAACATACCAAGTTGTTGCTACCCTCACCTTACTAAATATGGTGATAGCCATCTCGATATGGTATCTCGAACCACCAACTATGGTACCAATTTGTATCTCTCCCACCTCAACATGTCGCTTCATGTCCACAACCAGTGGGTCAAACACACACTCACCCAACTGGTCACACAGTTTGGGGAACTACTACCACTACATGAAACCAATATAATCGTAAAGGGGGAAACACCACAAACTAATGTGTCACCAGGAAAAATAAATATCCCCCTCTCCCTTCCCCACCACGCATCCAACCCCCATGTGCACATTGCACTAATGTTGGACACACAACCCACCCTTTCTTTGGATTTCCTAAATTACAAAATCACATTCAACTTACCAAACCGACACCCCTACCCCCTACCCTTGCAACGCCACCATCCCTAGCATAATCCTCTTATACAAAGACAAAAGGCCATCATATTAACCATGCCATATGTGCTGAGTATGGTCATTACATGCATCATTGTTTTCCCATCCCTACCTATCGAGAGACTTAGAGAGAAATAAAACAAACACCAATACCAAAACCCTCTCAATCTCCCCACACTACCACTAATAGGAAAACCATTACTATGTCTCCACCTCAGTAAAGGAATGTTTATGATTCACCTGTGTGTTATGTTACCAGATAGATCATTACACATATTGATTCTCACTCATTATTGAGGGATGGTCACACCAGATGGATTGCATGCCACCCATTACACCACAAGTACAACCCCATATGGAACAGACTATGCACAATTCCCCTCCTAGAAATCACAACATACCCCCTCCAAAGACTAACCTCCTTCCTTTGAACACACTAGCCATCTTCATTCCACCAAGATGCACATACTTCCCACCAAACCCCCCAAACTCTCATGTAACACCCATTTACGAGATTCCCCCTCCCTCACACTATCCCACATCGAATTTATATATGGATATATGGTTCATGACGTCTAGTGTAGGTTCTCATTCCTCCCCCCCCATAGGTCCATCCACCTTAGATTCTAATGATGATATCCCATCCTCTGTCCATATATTCCTCACCCATGAATCTCAATACCTTGATCCCATTGTCAAATACCCCTAATACTCCTTCATTTTTTAATCTGATGAAGAGATTCTGGAAGTTATATGTGCACCATATTACCCATGGGATTCCTTTAACCAATGATCATTTTTTCTTTCTCACGATTCCTTTCAGCCACACTTAAATTCCCCTGTCCATGCCATTGAGTCCAAGGATTTTATGCCCCTTGGCCATGTCGACTGGTTCAAAAATCCAATACTCCCACTTGATG
>JASDQU010373364.1:109158-124798 GCA_032191745.1 Picea mariana | reverse complement strand
GATGTTGCATTGAAGGAGAAACTAGAAGCATAAAGTGCATGTCCATTAGAATAAGAGTTAGAAGAAGAAGAATCAAGATTGTTGTTGTGCTTCTTCATTGTTGCTTCTAAGGGATCCATATTTTTAAAACATTTAGACTCTATATGACCATCTCGCCCACAAAATTTGCAGTGCCTGTCACTCTTCTTACTTTTATATTTTGGTCCTTTGTCACCATTGTGAGAAAAATCTGGCATAGAGAGTTTGGGACCCTTGTTTTACTTGCTATTACAAGGATTTTTCTACTTTGGATGCTTAGATTTATCTTTCTATTGGGGCAGTAAGGATTTGTTAGATGTACTTGCAGTGTTGATCACTACAAGATGCAATAAATTATCTTGCTCTTTAATTAGAGAATCGCAAAAAGGCTCAAGAGAGGGTTATGTGTATGAATCCCCTAGAAATTCTCTAATAGGGTAAGAGGTAGATACAAAAACATAATATGCACTACCAAGATTATTAGCAAGAATAACATATATACAATGGTCATCCTTCATATCTATTTTACAAACTTGAAGTAAAAGTATAAATGTTTTGAACTTAGATAGATAATATTCAATGCAAGGGAAATCATTGAGATTTAAATACATTAACTGATTTTCAAGCTAGTGGGCCCAAATCACATTGTGTTTACCAATTACCTTTTCTAGCTTATCATGAGCTTCATCTGGGTCATCAATTCCTTGAAGGTGAAACCACAAATTAGGAGAGATGGACATTCCAATTAATCCACGTGCTTCATCATTTTTCTTATCCCATTTGGCATTCTTTTTGGCATCGATGGGGCATTTCATTTTCCCAAGGTAATCTGGTACAATCCTTTACTTTGTAGTACATCAAAATAGGGTATTTCCACAAAGGAAAAACGCCTTAAGTAATCACTCACACAACCAAATCAAAGATTAGTAGACCAATGTATTACGTGGTGAAAACCCTCAAAGAGGGAAACAATCCATGGCCCCAACCAATGTGATTACTTGAGACAATATATTAATGCAAAAGAAAAATATTTTACAAAAGAGTTTCTCACAATTGATCTTTAGCAAATTACCCTCCATGCTATTTAAATATAGATCATGGACCAATTGGCTGTTAATCCATGGATCAATAGTCGTTAGTATCAAGGAGAATATGAGCCTTATATCACCTTGTGTCTAGAACATACCGTAACCGTTGGATTGCATAACTACAAATGCATACTAAAGAAACACACTTTTACCTAATGACACATTAGACCAAGTTGATTTTAACTAACTCTTAAGTATCTAATATCCTAACAAAATCTAATCATGGTTTTCACATACTTCCATGGCAGCATAAGTGTAGAGGAGAATACCAGAGGAATAATGAATGAGGAAGAATACTTGCATTCCCAAAATCATAGGTTATATTTTGCACAATAACAAGAGACCACGTGCCTTCATGAGAAGTCCACATATATGTATTTTGTGACAAATAATATTAAGGTCAATGAACAATTTAATAAACATAGTCAAAGGTTAGAGAACATAGGATATAGGTAATCAACAATAAAATAATATTGTTTCTCCTCTTAGGCCCCAAGCCCACTTTATTCCCTTATCATTGACTTATAGCCCTATTTATTTTCCTTCTTCATATGTAGACATTAGTGTATTTATATTATGTTTGCAAAGTACACATTTACAAACCAATGGTATTACTTTCCTTAGACCACACTTGTCTAGAGTTATATCGAATTCATCATTACATATACATTCATAATCTAGGGGTCAAAACCTAGGTATTATAAGAAGATAGTTCCTCACAAAATAATTGATTGATTAAGGAAAAATGCATGAGCACGAGAACAAAAAATAGTGCCTTGGATAGCTTCCTTTGACATTGTGATGAGTGGATTGCTTAAGAAAAATTTTCCACTTACTTACCTCATCAACCACTAGTGACAATTTTATAGCTCACATGGATGTATTTCATGCTAAACACACTCTGGAGGGGACTACTACACATACATACATAATACATACATTATTACAGGTCTAACTCGGTGAGGACATTGAGTGAGGCTCAACAATCTCATCAAAGATCAACAATAGCTAGTCGGGGGTTTGACCCCGAGACCTCATTCGTATTATCCACAACACTCAACCACTCAAGCTAACCCATTGAGCTTATATAATGCATACAAATATGTATATGTGTGTGTGTGTGTGCATCTGTGTGTGCATGTATATATACATATAGACATGCATATATGTGTGTGTGTGTGTCTACATTACATATGTATCTACATATGTATGTATATACACAGACATACATACATATGTATGCATGTATCTATCTATGTGTGTGTGTGTGTACACACACATACATATGTATATATATGTGTGTGTGTGCGCACACACACACACATATATTTTTCCCATGGAAAAAAACAAGTAATCTTATTCATTTAGATAAAATTACAATAGTGTATGTCATAGCATTCTTTGGTTTGTATGTCATAAGTATGACCATGAGTTTACTCCTATCCAAAACTGGCATGTTGGCCCTTGTTACTTCCAATTTCAAACCTTTTGTGACAAAAAATAATACATGTTTGCATGTACAACAAGCTCTTTTGATGTATACATATAATATGTTCAAGCTAAGTAGCTTGCCAGTACAAAAACAAAAACACAGACATAAAAAAAAGACAAAAATTAGTTCTTCTTGAAGGACTAGTCATGAGAGGGACCAATGGTTGTGAAGATATTCAGTGGATCCAAGCAAGCTTTCTTCCCAGATTTTCCAATAGCCTTGGTCCAGATCCAATCCAACTTTTGAAAGTTCGTCCACTTCCTTGTTCCAAATCCTGTATACATGGGAGAAGAAAACGTGAGATAAATCTGAAAGGATTCTTCTAATATCATCCATAACTGGTCATAGTGTGTATGTGTGCAGTTATTGTTTCCCATTTAAACAATTGATCACTAGTAGAGAGTCCCCAAAAATGTTGATGTGTGTGATTCCTTTTTCTTTTGCCAGGGTAAGAAGAATATTTACTACCATAGATTCAATGAAGTTGTTTGTTGTTCCCCCCATATGGGATGCAAAGAAGATCTTAGTGTCAACATCCAAATGAAGAATCCCCCCTGCAGACTCAGAAGTGGGGGAGCCTTGAGTGGCTCCATTGAAAAAAGGCTAGGGGAGGGAGGAGTCGATAGAGGGTGGAGGGAGGGGGGGAGGTCNGTGAACAGAGAAATAACCTTCTAGCAGATTTAACCATTTTTCTAGGGCATTTCATCTATCTATCCTTCAAATATGGGAATGATTGAAGGATGGTTAAGGAAGAGATGGCACAACGGTAAGGGGAGGGATCAAGGTCATCGAAAATGGCATGGTTTCTGATAAGCCAAATGTCCCATGCTAAAATTAGAGGGAGGTCTTTGAAGGGAGAGGTGGCAGAGGAAGCAAGCTAGGATTGAAGGGACTCTCTAATAGATGATCCTTCCCAATTGACTGTAATTTCAAGATCATATTTGATGGATGACCAAACAACTTTGGAGAAAGGGTAGTGGAGAAAGAGGTGGGGAATACCTTTATTTTCCTGTTTGTAGAGGGCACAATGACTAGGTTTGACAAAACTTTGCTTCTGAAGGTTTTCCCAGGTGGGTGCTTTGTTTGTGAGTAGAAGCCACATGAATAATTTGGATTTTGCAAGGAACTTTAGCTTAGACAATGTAGAACCCCACCAAGGAGCAAGATCATCAATATGTTCAAGGATTAGAGTTGTGTATCCTTGTTTCAGAGCATATTTTCCTAATGGGTTGAACAACCAAATGAGAGAGTCCCTTTGGTCTGAGATATTGACCATAGATGAGTTTAGTCCATCTATTTATATTCTCCAAAGAGGAGCATGTGCTTTACTCAAGCCCACTTCCTGCCAACTTAACCATCAAGTTGTGCATGAGACAAGGTCTCTTCTAGTTATTTTTTAAGATAACATAAAATTGCATTATTTAAGTCCTAGATAATTGGGCCTAAAAGAATGTGATTTCCTTGGCATTCAATCCATGGATCCTTCCCAATCAAAATATATGATCCATCACTAACTTTCAAAATAAGCCAATTCTCGATCAAGGGGAACGCATTTACTTTGGATTTCCAAATAAATGAACCATTATGTGAATATTTTTTAGACTACCTTACCCATTAAGTGGTGGATACCGAAGGAATTTTTTTTCCTTGACAATGCATGCCCAAAGGCTTGATTTTGTGATGATTTCCCAAACACTTTTTGTAGCCAGTGCTTCGGCGAAAAGGTGAATGTTTTTAAGTCCCCAACCACCAAATAATTTCAAAGAAGATATTCTTTTTTTTATGCCAAGACTAGGGGCCTTTTTTCTTTTGATCCAAACAAGAGGAATCGAAAAGAGAGCTGGATAATCGTCTCAAGTATGCCTTTTAGGACCCAGGCCAGTGAGGTCTAGAAGACTGGAATTTCTTTCAAGACCAAATTTACCAAAACAAGTCTTCCAGCCCTGGAGAGCCATCTGTTCTACCAGGAGAGCATACACATTTCAATTTTTGAACAAAGTCATTGCCAACCTTTTTTTCTATAGTTGTTTGCTTTAAGGGTGAATCCCAAATATTCAAACCCCTCTATATTCTTCATAACAGAAGTTCCAAGGACTCTGGAAATATGTTTACATTCATTATCGGATAGACCCTAGGCATAGAGGGATCATTTTTCCATGTTTATTTAGATGCTTGTTTCTAAGAAAAAAAGTGTTGATAATTTCCTTTAGGGCGGAGATGTATGAGATATTTCCTTCACAAAATATTAGGATATCATATACAAAGAGAAGATGTGTTAAGGAGAAATTTAGGCTAATTTTTATGAATTTTAACCTTATTGAAGAGACTTCATATTGGATAAGTCTATCGAGACTTTCAACCACCGAGAGGAACAAAAGTGGGGCTAGTGGACATCCTTTTTGAAGACCTCATTCAACTCTGAAGAAAGTAGAGGTTGATCCATTGATTAGCAGTGCAAAAGAAGTGGAAGAGATATAATTCATCACCTAGGTGACGAGGGAGGGTCCAAATCCTAAATGAATCAAAAAGAGTCTGATGTATATCCAACTAACCCTGTTAAAAGACTTTGAGAGATCGACCATGTAGGCAATGGCCTTTTGGTTTTGGGTGTGTATTGAGTGGAGTCCCTTCTAGGATATGCCAATAGCCTGAAGGATTTGTCTCCCTTGAAGAAATCCAAATTGTTCATTGAAGATATTCTCACTTAGGATGTCTTTGATTCTATGAGCTATTATTTTTTAGATGATTTTATATATGTTGTTGCATAACGATATGGGCCATAAATGATCAAAGGAGGATGGCTTGTCCACCTTCGAAATGAGAGCTATGAAGGTCACGTTGAAAGGAGCATGGATTTTGCCTGTCCTTCTTGAATATTCGATCAAATTTAAGAGTTACCCCCTAGGATTTCAAAGCAACCTTTATAGAAATCAATTGGAAATCCATTTGGGCCCGAGATTTTATCTTTTAGGAAACTATGAATAACTTTTTCTAGTTCATCCTTGGTGATCTCTTCCATCAAATATTGATTTTCTTCTAGGTCGATGAACCTAGGAAAGATACACACAACCTTGATTATTGTGTCCATATTTATTATAGGGTTTTCTTTGAAGAGATATTTGAAATGGGATGTGCCTTCCTGGGTGATGTCTCTGAAGGATTTCACTTTTGTTCCATCCCTTCTATCCACTAACAAAATGGTATTTGTGAGTTTGCTTACATTTGCAAAGTGATGGAAGAATTTTGTATTTTCATCTTTGTTTGTAACCAGAGTGCCCTACTTCTCATTCTACATTCATGCTTTTTATTTTATAGAATTCATCTCCTTTGTTGGTCAAGGAGTTTAAATTCTTCCTTCAATTCAACTTAGAGGGGCCCCAGGGTTTCTACTTCTTTCCAAGTTTTCATCTTGTCTTCAATTTCAGACAGGGATTTTCTTTCTACTTGGATTTTTTCTTTTGTTCCAAGAGATAGAGATCTCATTTTCCCCTTTTAAGTTTGTCATGAAATGTATAGCTGGTGATTCTTGAAGTTGGGGGTTGTAGGGCACCCATCCTTCTTTTATAGCATGGAGATATGATTGTGATTCTAGTCATAATGGGTTGAATTTGAAGGTGTCAGGGGCTTCCTCCCTTCTCCAACAAGTTCAATAAGAATGGGGTTGTGATCTGAGATGCCCCTAGAGGCCACCCATTGTCTAGTGTGAAGGGGGCCTTGGAGAAAAGTCTCCTATAGAAGGAGCCTATCAAGTCTCTTTGCAACTCTCTCATCACCTGAATGAAAATTCCTCCAAATAGGGTTATATTTGGTGGGTTGGATGTCGGGTAGGCCTACTTCATCCAAATTTTGAATGAAAAAATAAGAGAGGGGGTCATTTTGGGAAGAGGGCCCCCGGATTTCACAATTACCCAGGGTGAAGTTCAAGTTTCCTCCTATGAGCACATTCTAGTTTGGCTGGAAATTGAAGAATATTTTTTTCCATAATACTTTCCTGTTTAAATATGGCCCATATATGTTGATACATAGAAAATTGCAATCCAGTTCATTTGAGAAGAAATGTGTGTATAGAACAGAGGGGGAGGTCCAAGAGTTGAAGAGATTTAGGGAAGATTTCTTCCAGCCCATGATAAGACCCCCAAATGTTTTAGTTGCATCAAGTGCAAGGAAATCCTAACCAGGAAGGAGGGAGGAGAAGGTGTGTTATGCTTTGTATCCAACAATCATAGATGCTTGAAAAATGAGGATAGAAGGGGAGTGGAGTTCAAGGAGATGTTTAATGGCTAGCCTTTTGGAGGGGGCATCCATCTCGGGAGAATTTTGAGAGAGAACGATCATTTTGAGGCCTAACTGGGGGAATTTTCTCCAATGACCCCAAGGAGAGTTTTTTATTTACCAGAAATAACTTTAGAGATGGATAGATTTTGGGTGTGGGNGAGCGAACAAAGGTTATATTTGGGAGGGGGGGTGATGCAGACCCCCCTTATCCCCTAAGGGTTACGTGACCTAACGGTCTATGATTGATCAAGAAAATGAGTATGATTGACTCTTTGTCCCCTCAGGAACCTCAATTAACGGAATAGGCCCCCTTCTTCTTAAGGCATAGGTTCTATGGAACCCGCAAGCTCTTCCTTAACGCTTTAAAGCTTCAATGTAATTAGGTGCTATCTCTCCTCTAGCTAATCCCCTTCCCTCACGTGACCACTAGCGGTGACCACGCGCTTAAATGAAAGTCGCATCGTGATTTCATGTTTTGCGACTCTGGGAGTGTTGCTACCTTCGTTCTCCCGAGTTCTGAAATTTCGATGGTGCTAGATCGGCGACTCACGATCTTTCTCAATCCAACAACTCAGATCTAATTGTGATTTCACATCTCACAAGTTCTCATGAATCTACCTTTGACTTCTCCGAGTCACCAATCAGCGAAATGTTGATCTCTCGCCACGTGTCCTCCTTGACAAATCGACGGTCCTGAAGATTTCAAAACTTTGTAAGTCTGCTTCTCCTGTACACTTTCAAAGGTCTATCGTTAGTGCACTTTACCTTGATCGAGCGGTTATGATCCTTTTGCATGCAGATCGGATGGTTGAGATCCTTTCTTGGCCCTCTGATTGAATGACTGAGATATTTTCCTTTGGTGCTTAGATCGGACGACTAAGATCTTTCCTCCTGAACTTATGAGTTATTTAGACTTAGAAGATTTTGGAAATATGTAAAGGCTTCGGCCTTTATTCTTCCTGCGAGTCTGTTTCTTGGATCTTGTCCGCACTTCTTGGAAAGTGCGATCCCTCCTGAGCTTGATCCCTCCCAAGATTTTGATCTCCCAACACTTCTTGCTTTTTCGAGAAATTCTTCAAACTCGGATTCAAGGATTCTTGAAAGGAATCCTTTCCCATTGTCTTGGCGTTCCTCTGTTCTTGATTCGTTGACTTCTTTACATAATCACTTTGAATCTTCATCGAATTCCAAATCTTTTCACTCCTTGCAATAGATCTTTACACAAGGTCTTGAATTCTTGTGACAACTATGCATACCTTGCGGCAGTCGCTTTACACTTCCTGCAAAGGAATTCTTACATTGTTCCTCTTGATCTTATCAGTTGAAACAGACTCTATCAACACACTCCTTGCGGACTATCTTATGTTATTTCTTCTGATATTTATGAGTCGAAACAGACCCTGTCAACGCACTCCTTCCAGACTGTGTGCAGACTTTGCACCGACTCACGAAGAAAAGTGATTTAAATTTTATGCAATCATTTCAGAGCTACATACACTCGTAGCAAGATTCATTCATTATTGAAAAGATTGACAAAAACAATAGGAAAATTACAAACAACACAGTCTCACACATTTGGATCAATTTTCCTCTGTTATCTTCATTCAAATCAAGAAATTGGTTACAGCTAAAATCAAACAACAACTAATGCTCATAAACTTCTACTTGCTCGCAACTCTCATAACCTTTATTTTGGGAATACAAAACCTCTCTTTATACAAAGGAAAACAAACTAAATACTATCTAATTGTGGTTACATCGAGACTAGGGTTGAAAACCCAAGTCATGCATGTTCATTTTGTCTATGTGAGTGATCTTTCTCTTTTCTGTTTCTATCAGCTGCAAAAGATTTGCAGNGGAGAGGGGTGGGAGGGAAAGGGAGGGGGGGGAGTCTGAGGTGCAGATGATCTATTGAATCAAAGGCTTGGTGGATAAAACTAAGATGAGGGGGGCTGGGTTTGAACCCAAAATTCCAGAGAGGCCCAACAGGAAGGAGGTTTTAGGAGGGATTCCATCCATGGAAGACAAAGGTAAACCAACAAAAAATCCAAAAGAATGAAAGGAGGAGGGGAAGGAGGGACATTATCTGAAATGTTGAACGCAGGAACAATTCTTGTTGGAGGGATCACTTCAGCTGTAGATGCTACATGGGTTGCTTCAGCTGCAGTTTCTATAGGGGCCTAGGGAGTATCCTCTACAAGATATTTATTTGGAGAAGTCATGGTTTCTCTATCTAAATCTGCTTCTTGGAGGAGGAAACTCCTCCAGAGGTCTTCCTTGACCATCAGAAAGTATGCTCCTCTTTTGTGCAGTCCCTTGTGATGTAACCATAGGAGTGGCATCGACCACATTTAAATGTAATACCCTCGTAATCCAAATATTTTTCAATTGCAGACCCTTTGTAGGTGATGGTCATGTCCTCTACAAGTCCTTTTGATAATTTTATGCCAACCAAGATTTGGTCCATTCCCCTGTAGCTAGAGGAGAGGTATGAGTGGTCTGGTTCGTAAAAGAATCCAATGGTGTTTCCTATCTCTCTGAAAACTTCATCTGAATAGAAGATCAATGGGAGGCTCAGGAGATGCACCCACACATGTGAGATGTCAACCTTCTCGGAGGCAACATCAAAGTCTACATACCATTTTCTAGGAAAAACAATTGTGCTCCAAATATCTAGTTACCTCAAAGTTTTTTTTTTTAGCCCACTGTGAAGTGAAAGGTCCACACCATCCAACCTTTTGTGAGGACCAATATTTTTGGTACATGTCCCAAAACTAGAACAAATATTTGTTTCGTCCAATGTCTCAAGGTGTTTGTAGAAATCCTTTTGCTAACAAATCTCCCGACGACGGTTTCCTGCTGCAAAGCAGCTATGTCATTGAGTTGCACGCTATCTCTAAGAATCTGGTTTGTGACCCATGTATTTCATTTTAGACATCACTTCACCATTCTTTGCTCCCCCATGTCAAAAGCACCAACATTAGAAACAATGTATGTCATAGGTCTTGGGAGTCCCCGCGAAGGGTGTTTTCAGAGAGAAGGTTCCAAATAAATCCATTTGTCCAATGGATAGTCTGTTGCAATAAATTTATGGAGGGATATTACAGGTACAAATTCCCAACAACAACATCAACATTGTGCTAGAGGAGATAATGTTCAGTGTTATCATAACCAAAGGTGAGGGGATAGAGCTAGATCTTTTCCACCCACGACGAAGGATGGGGAGTAAAGGAACCACACCACGAGATGATGGATAAGGGGTCTTGTCATGGAAGGAGGAAAGGGGATCACACGAGGTGGAGGTGGGGAAGATACAATGCCCAGATGTGACAGATTGCTAAAGTAGGAGGTGGAATCATCAAAAGGATCTACTGAGGCGAGCGAGTATGCCGAGGAGGGAGAGGGGTCTTGTCTTGACCAGATGTTTATGTCAATAAGTGGTTCCTCTGAGAATTCCACTAACTCGTCATCTATATATTCCATTATGGAAAGATCTAGAGAAACCAACATTCCCCTTCAATGCATCATCCCCTGACATCATACCAAGACTGCGAATAACCTAGACACACACACACACACACACACACATGTATGTATGTATATTCCAATTCCATCGTTACATAATGTTGAAATCATATTTATACAATTGAATAAGTAAGTCCTGATTCTTTCGAAATGAAGCTAAGTATTCAAAATTTAGTTAATTAATCATTATCCTAGTACAATCTATTAAGGTATATTACTATTCATCCCCTCTTGAAATGATTTGTCTTGAAAGCATTGGTAAAGATGAGTGCCTTGATTTAAATTATTCATTCCCATAGGTAGCTTCATATTTCAATAGGTGGCTCCACTTGATTAGGTACTTGTTGATATTTCTAGAATGTAGGACTTTAGTTATGACTTCTAAGATACCCTTAGGTTCCAATACTAGCATCCCTTCTTCATCCAAATTTTGTCTCTATAAGAGTTATTAGTCCCAAATTCTTCTTCAAACATGAAACATGGAAAAAATCATGTAGCTTACCTTTGTTGGGAATTCCCAAGGCATGTGCTAGTTGGTGTACTCTCTTCTAGATTTGGTAAGGACCATCAAACTTGGGTGCAAGTTTATGGTTTTGTGATTTTTTAGCGAGTTTTTCTTATATGGTTGGATTTAGACAAACCCCTGATATCCTACTTCAAATTCATTATCATTTCTCTTCAAATCAATTGTTTGCTTCATTCGGTTCTTTGCTTGCTTGAGATGAGTCTTAAAGATACAAAGGATTTCATTTGAAGCACCTAGGTAATTTTTCATAGCAGGTGCTTTGAAATTGGTGACAACATACTTTTTTATTAATGGTGGTGGATATCCATATAAATATTCAAAGGGGGTCATTTTGGATAAAGTGTGATAAGTAGTGTTGTATCGCCATTTTGCAAGGTGTAGGTTATTGTGTCACTTCAAATTCCGATCATTCACAAAATCCGTCAAGTATCCTTCAAGATATTTTTTTACCACTCTAGTTTGTCCATCTATCTGGGGATCGTATGAAGTGCTCATGGTTGATGTGGTCCCCCCAGGTGGAAAAATTCCTTCCAAAAGTTGTTGGTAAATTTGGGACACTATCATAGACGTTAGATTTGGGAAACCGATGGAGTCTATAGATATTTTTCACATAACTATCGACATATTTATTAGATTTAACTTTCAATGATATTCCAATGAAGTGAAAATATTTGGTTAATCAATCTACTATTACAAATATGTTGTCCTTCCCAAATGAGGTGGGGAGATCGATGATAAAATCCACACTTCCATCCATTTCTAATCTAGAATATGAAGGGGTTGAAGGAGACCCATAGGTGCAATTGATTCAAAATTTTTGTGTTGACATGTGTCACATTCAACCACATATTTATGAATATTAGCCTTCATTCCTTTCCAAAATAAGGATTGTAGGATATTGAAGTATGTTTTGAAAAATCCAACATGACATGCACTCAAGGAATCGTGATTTTATTTTAAGATTTGGATTTTGAATTTGGAGGTGTTGAGTAAATATATTATTCCCTTGCACCAGAGTATATGATTCTCCCAAGTATATTTTGTGCTTGAGGTATCATTGTTTTCAACTTCCTCAATAAATTCCTACTTTCTGGACTTTTCATGTACTTGTCTGGAACATTTGAGATCCATTCAGGCTTGACTACTGAAATTCAGCATAATGCAACAACTTCTTCTTATTTTCTTGATAAGCTATCAACAACTTGGTTTTCCTTTCCCTTCTTATAGAGGATTTCAAAGTAAAATACTTGGATTTTCTTACTCGTTTTTGTTTTTTTGATGATAATCTCTTGTGGTTTAGAAAATATTTCAATTTGATGTTGGAAAAAACCCAATTATATAAATGTTTATTTTATTATTCATTGACACATTATTGAAACACAATGGATGTGTATAAATACATGTAAGGTTTGATAAGTCATGTCCCTTAGGAAAAGCTACGACTATCATTAATTACAATATACAAAAATAGAATATGACTACTTGTGTTGACTATACATGATTTAATAAAGATAATATACTTTAGGTGTATTACAAGCTATCCCCTCTTGAAATTCTTCATCCACAAAGCATGGATAAATTGAGAATAGTGACTAAACATTTCATTTTCCCAGGATCTTATTGATAGATTACTCCATTTTGTAAGCACTCATTGACAATGGGATAATATTCTATCATGTCTATAATAGGATCAACATTCCCAATCTTATGCTAAACTTCATTTGGTACAATATCATCTTTTTCCAAGAATTTGTAAGTTGTCCTCAATGAAGGTAAACTAACGAGATCCCACATTAATGTGCACTAAATTGGATCTAGGAATTCATCTAGTCTATCTCCAAGCACAACTTCAGTGTCCATCACTTCATTAGTTGCATCTTTGGCTCTAGCACCAAGGTCTACAATATCTTGATCTAACCTTTCATATTCACTTGATTTTCAAAGGGCTTCAACTACAGTTGAAAATAACTAGTCATTATAAGAATGACTATCCCTTGAAATAGCCAATGGAAAATCATTCTTTGTGTCCCTCCTAGCTAGGTGCACATAAATTTCAACTATTTGCTTCAATAGTTTCTTTGGTTTTGTCACCCCCCAGCCTAGGTATAACTAAGAAGATGATGTCTCGAGGCTCATCGGTAGAAAACATGGAGTGTCAAGAGTTGGATGGACAACACAACCCACAAATCCACTCTAATTCACCATGCTTCACCATCATGATTAACAACGTTCACCACACCAGCCTAGTCCATAGAGGGTGACAAGTGTTTCTTCATGAGGTAACTAGTCAAGTCTCATGGTGAGTTTAGTTTTAATATTTAGGGCTTTCAAATAAGTTTCTCAAGGTTCTTTCTGATTATGAAACGTTTACTCAGAAGTTATGATTTTTACCATTTTTCACCTTGGTGGTTATCATGGGGTTTATAGTAAGTTCGCCACCCCCGGGGAAAGGTGTGCTGCTGGGGGTTCTTCTTTATGGTCCATCGTGCCATTCTCGATCATATTTTATCACTTTCCATCTTCATTCCCCTTTGTATCCTCATATTTTAGGTTTTTAGGTTACATGTACCCCCCAAAAGGGCGTGTACCTCATTCTCTTATGGGAAGAGGGGCTAAAGGCTCAGAGTTTGTTGCAGCTAGCATCAATAAATAAATAAAAATAGAGCAACCATAACTAAAATGCAGTGTCAGGGATACAAAAGGACATGAAATCCATAGTCCCAAACTTGAGATCTGCCTTTCCATCCACCTGCCCTAAGTCATGAGAGCGAATAAAAGCCTCACCTATTTTAAAAGGACTGATAAGTATCCCGCTTGAAAGGAAACACATTTAATGCATAAAATCAAGAAACCTTGTAAAGGGGACTTGAAAATTATCTAAAGAAAATAAATAAAAAGGCAAATATAGGGGTTGGAAAAAGGTTGTGCCCCAAACAAAAGGTAACTCAAGGATGCCACACACCCTCCATAAAGGCGCCCATGGAAATTAGACCATATGAGACCCTTGCATGTTACTGGCCCCATGCAAAGAAGTTTAGCCTCCATCCACCTCACATTCATTACATGGCCTAGAGAGGGTTCACCTAGAAAACACTCCTCTACTTGGAGAATTTGCCTACCTAATAAGAGTCTCTAATAACCCTCCCATATCTAAATTTGGTAAATTGCATAAAGTCATTGATCATATGTTTAATTTGAAAAAGGGGATCTGATGTGCTTGTTTAGGTGGCTCTTGTATTAAGATTGATTTACTTGGCATTATTCATATGATTTGTGGACCCTTGGAAGGTGTACCTTGTTTGTCTTTGCAAGATCTTCTTTTGTGACATCTTTCATGAGGGTACTAAGTCACTTGGACCTTCATATTGGTGTAAAATCCCATAGATTGGACATTGAGCCTCAGAAAAGAGAGGATAGAGATAATGGATGTTGCACACTTGGTGACGTCATTGGCCCATGAAAGAGGCCTAGGATGATGAAACTTGCATCACGTCACCCTCCTACGCTAAAAAATTGCACTTTTGGTGTATGACATCAAGCTTAAAGAGCTTGATTTGACATGGGTTTTGCACTTGGTGGAGTTGTCGGATATTTACCCAACATTTTGTGGACTATTGGGATGATGTGGCACCATAGGAAGATGACGTGCTAGCCTTTGGAGGCTATCTCATCCAATGACCACCCTTGAAGAAGATGTTGGAGGCTTAGTTCACATTCTTGTGTCATTTTTGGTCATTATTTAGCATATGTGGAATAAAGTCAAATGAATTTGGTTAAAGTCGATGTAAAAACATGATGTTTGACCTAAAATTAAGGATTTAATTGTAAATTGGACCAAGCTAGGATTTGGGTTTCCTCTATAAATAAGAGGCAAGTCTTCTTTCATTTTTTATAATTCATCATTGAGACATTATTCTCTCTTTCAAAAAATTTCGACCCTCTTATTTTCTTGTGCTAATTGGGTGCTATGATTTACTTTGTGGAGGTGTTCTCTTGCAAAATAGTATTGGAGATGAAATATCTACACTTTGGAGGATTGGTTTGTGACCTAGGTTTACTCTTGGTGGATGATATTTTCTGATTTCTCTGGTTTGAAGGTAAATTTATGCAAATTTCTTTAATTTCTTGCTTGGAGAACCCTAGGAGGGTTAGGATTGTCTATCCCCTCCTTCAAGCTTTTTTTTATTTAAGTGAGATCGTTCAAGGGTACTTTCGTGGGTTAGTATTGGATATCTCCTTGGAATTATTCTTCTAGGGGTTTCAAGACCAGGGGTTAGGTTGTCTATCCCCCTAGCGTTTGAAAACTAGTTTCCCATTAATTGGTTAAGCTAGAGGATTTGGAGAAAGGGGACCACTTGGGCTCATAAGGGTTTGGGTTCAAGGTTTAAGTCTCTCTCTCTTGTTTTCTAACTTACTAGTTATTGTTTTGACTCCATTGCTCAATAGATAAGGCACTAGTATTTGCATTGGGAGATGTGAATATTGCTCTCTTAACATCATTTGATTTATGAATGAATTTCTCTCACTCTAAGCTATCTTTTCATGTTAAAACATTTTGATTTCTTACAAGTTTTCATATTGTTGTTATAACTTTCAAGTTATAGCCATTAGGGCTGCAACAAATCCTCTCTCTTACTCTTTTTTACAAACTAATTCACCGCATAGTTTTGTGCTTGAATATTGAAAAGTGATCTACTAATCAAGGACTACAATTGA
>JASDQU010373364.1:88129-109138 GCA_032191745.1 Picea mariana | reverse complement strand
CATGTTAAAACATTTTGATTTCTTACAAGTTTTCATATTGTTGTTATAACTTTCAAGTTATAGCCATTAGGGCTGCAACAAATCCTCTCTCTTACTCTTTTTTACAAACTAATTCACCGCATAGTTTTGTGCTTGAATATTGAAAAGTGATCTACTAATCAAGGACTACAATTGACCTTCTTATTTTTTTATTTATGTGGTGAATTATTGTTGTTGTAGCAAATGTTTGCTACAACCATCTAGGGTTGATTATAATTTTTTCCTGATAACACTTACAACCCATTTCAAACGTCAAAGTTGTGGTTTAAATATTGGAATATTATAAGCTTTCATTTGCTATCAGTTGTTGGTGATTTTGACGGTAAATTCTTGCAGTTGTTATTATTTTTCTCTTTCTGATATAATCTTCAGTCTGCTGCAATTTTTGGGACAACAAGACTTCTTGTTGTTTTCCCTAGTGTTTTGAGGCTACTTTACATGATATTTGATCTTGGGATAGTTGTTCTAACATTGGTTTTGCAGGCACTTTTCAAGCTCAGCTCATATCTTTTCCCAATGTACTCTTATTCAAGTCCTAGACATTTTCATCTAGTGACCAAAACAAGGATTTCCGCAAACCCCTTGATCTTCATTCTCCTTTCCATTGAGGTCACTCGAGAAGCCTCCCTTGTGGTGGAATCACCCATCACTAAAATGAGGGGAGTAATTGCTAAGGTGACATTTGTTCTTACTCCCAAGCATGTCACACTAGTGACACTTGTGGTTGGATTTTWCMAAGCAACAATTTGTGCGATAATAGGTCTAAATTCATATTTTCAAGATCCTTGAGTGTGAGAGYTCTCCATTGAGCGCCCACCAATTGTGACAAGGAATAATTGAGAGTATTAGCTACCCTTTCAACTAGTTCTGGAAGGATAAGTGGTGTTATAATTATGGAATATGTGTAAGCCAACATCACAACATCCTCATTTTCCAAGGTCACATCAATATGAACAATATTTTGGTGTTGTAGAAAAAGGTTAGGTCTTTCATGCCTCTCTCAGGGTGGTTATTGCTCCCATTATGCACTACTTTCCATTTCAACTTCCAATGTTTTCAATTGAGGTATCTTAAACTCTCGTTGATGTGTTTATACTTGGGATTCTATGGTCGATCATATGTTCTATTTTGGCAATACTTCACTTTCAATTTTCCCAATACACATTTGATAAATAGTCTAGTTTTTCTATATATATCCCATCAAGGACATCATAGACGAGCTCAAATTCTTGCAATAAAACTGAGGAAAAAAGAGAAGAGAATCCATGTTTAGTTCTTCTAACCAATCCATGTGGTGTATTCTTAGATTCATAGTCTCCTTCAGTTAAACAAATGCATCTATAACTCCTTCCAATTGCTTATTTCGGTAGGATTGTTTGGGGTAAACAAGTGAATTCAAACATGATTCGAACAATTTTTTGTTATGTATATTCATAATACCGCTAATATAGATATTGTTATTATTACCATTGGACACATTGTTGTCACCAGGTGGCTCATTATCCTAATTTCAAAATTTTGATTCCATATGTTCATTTCCCCTTCCAGTTGTGCTCAGATTACTATCAAGGCCATAGTAAATTAAACTTCTAGATTTATTTTTTATCGTGACCTACCCTTCTAGATTATTGATATAATGACTCCAAAATCATGAATTCTTTGATTGGAGTGGATCTCTTAAGTAAGTTAGCAATATTGGAAATAGAGAGGCCATTCTCCTACCACATCCCCCAAGCTTCCACTATAATGTTTCCTATCATAGCCTTGGTAGAAGGTCGAATATTTGCCAACTTTTGGAGTGTCTCTTTGTTTCAAATTGCATATAGAGTTGTAGATTCCCTTTGCACAAGCTCATTCCTAAAGTCTAAAAACATATGGTAGAGTTTCACTTCCTTCTCTAAAAACCCTTGATCTTGAAAAGTAGGAAAATTTCCTATATCTCCATCCACTATTTTTCCAATATTTAATCCATTCTTATGGTTTTCCTCACTAACCAACTCAAGAGTTATTTGTAAAATAAGTGGGGGCTACTTTATGTGACTTGCCAATTTAATGAACCACTAACCTTGGTGACTAACTTTGATAGCTTTGAATATGTCAAATATTGTCTCTTCCAAATAACCAAGGCTAATTAGTTGGTCACCAAGGGCCTTCCACCAGTTTGATGAATAGTTTTTACCCAAACCATGTACATGAAGCTTGTCAATTTGATTCTTTGTCAGCTGCTTTGTACATTCTCCTGGAAGAATGTCAATTGGAACATTAAAGCCCCAATGACTTCCACAATATTGGATACAAGTGAGCAATAAATAAGCCTCCTAGATGATCAATAGATATTGAAGTTATACAATTATCACAATTACCACAATTGTCAAAAGCAACATTATTGCCCAATTATTACAATGGCATGTTGTAAGGCTACAATATTTTGTTCTACTAAAACAGAATCCGTCATAGACTTCTGCCTAGCTCCAATGAACACATCTGACATGTAAAAATCTTATATTGGGCTGATTGAAGTCCATACCAAAGGAAACAATTGCCACCACAATTTGTAGTTCAACTTTGATAAAAAGATATATGTATAGCGTTGTGTTGGTCAAATGTTGGAATATATTCATTGGACTTGATAGTCCCCAATTTCAACAAGCCATCTGAACCAAAAGAATTGAACTGTGTTTTACGAGTGTGGAAAGAAGCTTGCAGTACACTTGCAATGTGACCTTCAATTGTCTTCAAGCAAGAGCCATATGATAATGCCCATATTTTGATGGTCTTGTCACGAAATGTCGCCATCACACGTTAATCTATAGATGAAAATTCTACACCACCAACTACTCTTTTATGGCCTCTTGAAACTAGCACTGGTAACAAATCTGGTAATCTCCATATACGAGTTGTGTGGTCATGTGAACTAGTTTAAATAATACTATCATTTGGAGAAACAACCATATAATCGATGTCCCTGTCATGAGCTATAACCACAACCTATGATAAAAGCTTGCATAACTTACTAATACCATCCAAATCTAGTACATCAGTAAAACTCCATGCTTTGATTGTGTGATCACTACTCCCACATAAAAAAAAGCTCTTAAATTTCTATGAGAAGGAAACAACTCCTAAAACACCCATGTGCCCAGCTCCCACACATATGCATGATTTTCTCTATGTATCTTGAATTCTTATTGTGTGATCTTTTGACCCAAAATCTAAGAGAATATGTCCATAATAAACAACAATATCATGACAAAGAATTATGTATGCATGTTTTGTCAACTCATAAACCCATGTCATGGATGCAAGGTCATACATGCACACCTGCTCCAAATTTGTTGCAACTATAAGAAGCTTCTCCTCTTCCCTGAGAATTTTCAAGTCCACTATCTCCCCTTTGTAACCTATAAGTTGCTTTATAATCTTTAAATCACATTTTCCTTCATCGCTCTAATAACATAATGCATTGATATTGTCATCACATAACAAATAAAAATCATCTCATTGCCTTGGTTTAGAAATCTTGTTATGGGTATCAATAACATATAAAGGATAAACACTCTTAATTTGATTTTTTTTAAGGGTCATATATCCAATATGTGGTTGCATATCCACAAAGCCATGAAATTTTGCAAATATACCCTTTCCTTGACTACCTCTCGCTATTTTCATATTAGTATGATCACAAGAATTATCATGATTTTTGGTGGAATTACTGCAGTGTGCAGAAGGCCTTCAGATGAACTGGGAGAAGTACCTGGTGAACCAGTTGGAAATCGACTACAGAGAAGCACAGGATCAAGGATATGAATTTCATTTCAGCTAGCTCTTTATCCTTATATATTTTATTGCCTGGGAGATGTTGGAAGCTACGACCTTCTTAGACATCGATCCTTTTGAATCGTTGTCCACGAAGTTCAGTACGCTATGGTATTCAAGCGATATGAATAAACAGTGGCAGTCAAATGTTGTTTTCATACCTACTACAATCATCTAAAGATAGCCATACAGTACGAGCCTCGCATGACTCCGAACACTCTACACTGATTGAGGCCTTTGATGAAGTTCAATGCAGATCAACATTTTATTTACATCACAACGTGCACCGATGAACACAAGCAACAACTTCAGTCCTACTACAAGCTGACAGAGGAGGACTTGGAGGAGATCACTAAGGACTCGTCGTCAAACCTCCTTATTCTAGCAGACCCTTCGGAGATATCTGGCATCGACAGCCCAGAGACTACACAGGATACACCCAAACCTAGCAGGACAAAGAAGACCGAAGAGGTCCAAGAATTAGACAGTGCATCCGTGAAAACCGCTTCCATATCACCAGAGCAAGGAGGTGATGGCGAAGAGTTAGATGACAAAGAAGTCGAACAGAAGAAAGGAGACGAGGTTGATCCCCTGAAGAAGAGGAAAGGTTCACCTCTGAAACCTTCCTCCCGGAAGAAATCGAAGGCCACCATGACCAAGATGCAGACGTCCTCACCTCCAATGACTTCAACTTCCTCATAGCATCTCTGCAAGATTATTCGCTAGAAATAGCATAGAAACAAGAAGCAAAGCAAGAGGATATGTATGATCGAATTGAGACTGAACTCCAAGGGGTGTAGCAGGCCCTACAGTCCATCCACGTAGTCTCCACTGTGTCGGGAGAGCCAGAATTTGGAGATGATCTAGCTCAACTCCACCGCCTAGCCGATACAGTCGAAGCTTGCCTTCGACGAGCACAAGAAGAAATAGAGCAAGCCACCCAAGCTTTGAAACAAGCATAAGGAGTACTCGTAGAGCAACGTAGTGCTACAAAACAGGAAAAGCTTTCTCTCCAAGAGAAGTTTGATGAAGAAAAAGCACAACTACAGCAAGAAAAGGAACAATTGCTCATGGAGCAAGTCAAAGTAAAAGAAGCAGTCAACAAAGCACTTCGCTCTGTGACAGTCTTAGAAATCAAGACAGAAGATCAAGTTACACAACAGGTGAACCAGCTCACAGAATCCATCCAGCAGCTACAGCAATGCATAACAGATTTGGAGCTACGCATTATACCTTAGACCCCATAAGATGTAAGAGACCAAAGAGAAGCAACCGCTCAGAGCGCAGTTGAAAGGATAAAATCTCTTACCCTGGAATGTAAGAAACTCACTAATCGCAGTGCCCAGACCTATCAACAACTCACAAAGAACCCGAAACTGAAGGCACTGGAGTCACAGCTCCAAAAGGAGAAGTATCAAGCCAAAAAGATACAGGCACAACTGAAGTCCATGTTAGTTGTGGAAAGAATGAAGCGCTCCCAAGAGCAGCGCACTACACAGTAGCAAATCCATACTATCCAGAGCAGAGTTATGGAAGTAACTTAGAGGCTCCAACCTGTACAAGACAAGGCCTATCAATTGTTTACAGAGGTAGAAGGCTAAGGAGCAGAGCTAGAGTAGGTTGTCACTACAGTTGAACAACGTCTAGAGGGACCTATCAATGATGCAATCATCCAAGAGTTCATTGAACAGGAGGTTGTAGCACAACAACAAGTCGAAGCAGCTCGAGCCAAGATCGAGTCATTCAAAGCAGAACTAGTCAGACCATAGTGACTCGGGACATGTCACATGTGAGTGTTGGGGGCCTGTTGGCCCTTGACCAAGTTTTGGGAGATCCTTGGTCAAGTTGACCTATTTTGGGACTTCGACAGCCTGTCGAAGATGGAGCACAAGACGAAGAAGAGATCATGGGATCTCGACCCCTTTTTGGGTCCTTTTTGGATCCTTTTTGGGATTTGGGATTATGTAATGGGTATGGGATGTCGGCCCATGGATTTACCCATGTTTAGGTCTATTTTGTAAAGTATAAATAAGTAGCTAGGTGATATAAGTATCCTGGCCGATAAGCTAAGTGCGAAGTGCAAGTATGGTTTGTAAATGCTATGTGCATATTGTGAGAAACTTGTAGAGATAAGTGCAAGTGGTTGTAACAGACTGTGAAAGGCTTTGTGTTAGACCTAGCTTGGGGAAGGAGGATCTAGTGAGGTGCGCACAGATTTCCTGTCCTATGTGGAGTAGGGTTTTTGTGGCTCTATGCATGTAGATGACTGATTGAAGCTAATAAATAAGAAGAGTTGGTGGACGTAGCCCCAGGGTGGGGATGAACCACATAAAAACTGTGTTATTCTGCTCTGTGCGATGTTCTGATGTATTTATGTGTTATTTTCTAAGTGATTGATATATATAGATAGATAGATCGGTTTATGCTTTGTGATTATGATGAATCTGGATGTTAGATCTAATATAGGTGAATGTGCTTAGTGCTTGAATCTGCCATATCTGATCCATTTATTTATGCTAAGTGCTTAGATATTGGGTAAATAATGATGAACTAATGGTGCTAAGTGCTATATTAAGTATTATAATCATAGATCTGTGTCCCATCTAAGGTTGCAAACACCTGAGTCCTACAACCACCCCTGCCTCTACCTTGGGTGAGACTTCATCTGCTTTGCAGGTGTTGTCGAAAGGTCCTGTAGTTAGGGTTTTTTTGGTGCATTGTTGAAGCGTTGAACCCTAGGTCTACCCCTGTGCCAACAAATGGTTCTGTTGTCGGGACCTGAAACTGTGATCATTGAGAACTGAGGAAGAAGAAGCTATGTGCAAAGATCTGAACGGACATTGTGAAAGCTCTGTGCGTAGATCTATTGCTCTAGTGTGTAGTACTCTACTTAGTTTGACAAGCCCTGTGCTAAGGAAAAGAAGTCTTATCTAAAGAAAAGAGGTAAGATATGAAATCTTTGTGCTCTGAGAAAGGAAAAAGTGAGACTTTTTTATTAAAATAGGCAAGATCTGAAAGCTTTGTGCTCTGATAAAGGTAAGAATATTGAAAAGTTCTAGATCTGAAAGCTTTGTGCTCTGATAAAAGTAAGAATATTGAAAAGTTCTAGATCTGAAAGCTTTGTGCTTTGTAGAAGTAAGATAAGTGGAAATTTTTGTTTCAACGGTATGAATCTAGGTATGTTTGATAGATTATATCCTAGCCTGAAAACTAGGGTATTAATAGATGAAAGAAGATTTGATATGAGTAGATCTAATAAGAATAGTGAAAAATATGTAATACCTATGCATAGAAAGAATGTTTGGACTAATAAGTGTATGCAGGATCCTAGAAAGAAATGTTTGCAGGTTAGCTACCATGATCCTAGCGTGCAGTGCAGGAAAGGTTGGGGATCATTTAAAAGAAAGAGAGGATTAACCCTTTGTTACAGCTGCAGAAAACCGGGACATCTCGCTAAGGAATGCCCCAGGAGAAGACCCAGTTGTCTTTGTTGCAAAGCTATGGACCATGAAGTATTGGATTGTCCTATAATGATTTCTAAGCTTGAAGAAATGAACATGAGACAAGAAAACCCTAAGGCAAATCTAGAAACTAAGATTATGACAGAATCCTACAAAGAATAAGAAAAAGTATTGCTACAAATGAAAGAAACCCTAAATGACCACCGACATGTCAGATTATCAGAGATCTTCAAAGAAAAAGAATGCCTTAAAGCAAGAGTAGGATACTTTGACATTGACTGTGTTCTAGATGAGGAAACACAGGTGAATATTATGATAGAGAGAACTTGGGAAGCTATAGGGAGGCCTGCTATGATAACTTCATTAGGAGGAATAGGACTATTCAAAGGAAAGTTGATAAACCTATGTGGAAAGCTCACCTGGATACCTATGAATGCCAATGGAACTTTGATAGAAGAAGATTTTGAGATTATTAAATTTATTGAGAACAGTGCCCCATTTACCATGCTATTAGGAAAACCTTGGATTGAAAGAGATCAAGCCGGAAGGCAAAAAGAAGAGGAATTTTTAGAGCAGAAGAAGCAAGAGTTAAAAGAATTCATGACTAGAAGGATCGCACACTTGATTGAAGAACATAAGAACATATCGAATCTATTTAATACCAGACACCCGGATGTTGAAGTTGCAAGAACACTAGAAGACCCATAGAAAATTGAAGTACCCATTCTAGATAAAGAAGAAGGATCACCCTTGAATCTTAGGAAAGAATCTCAACAACGCGAAGTACCTATGCCACAAGAAGATAAGAATCAGAATGGAAAAAGGCGTGCAGAGACAAAGCTCACTGGGAAGAAGGCTACAAAGCTAAGTAAGAAGAGAGCTAAGACCGACAAGTTGCAGAGGGTTACAGAGGGAACCTCGCAAAAGGAAAAATTTCCAAATTGGAGCTTCGTCAAGATATCAGAACAGCGACACATGGCACTTCGGCATGGAGAAGCAATATAGCCATTGGGGACATTATAACTGTTAGACCAACGCTCTGAACGGGTAGAAATACATTTATGAACAGACATCTCACCATCCGACCGTTGGGATCTCTCCATAACATGCATAACATAGTTAATGAAGGCTTCATACCCGTTGCAAGCGACCCGTTGCCGAGTTACCTATTTATCCCATCGCGCCATGCACCGAGAACACTTTTTCCAATTGAGAGTTTGAGCCGGCAGACTAAGTTGATTTTGCACAGTGATCATCACGCTCTTGCTCTCTATCCCATTACTCTGTCTAAGTTACCTTCTGAACCCAAGATTTTTAACCCCGAGTGTGTATGTCGGATGAGTTGAGCATTACAGAGAAAGTTGTTGAAGAAGTTTTGATCGACCTCATGACTGAAAGAGTCATGTCGATGTCTACAGATGTACAAGCATCATCGACGAGAGGACTTCCAACCTCTACATCCACTGCTCGCAGAGCCGAACCATCTCGACCATCAGATTAAAAGCGAACCAAGCACAAGGATGATCTAGAGAATTCCAAATTGATCCCGACCATATTACCTGCCTATATACCACCTCTAAGCAGTGCAGTAAATCGAGACAGCATGCCCAAAGATTTTGAATACACCTTGGTTACGGCGTACCTCCCGAAGGGGATACGTGCAGTTCAAGTAGACCAAGATAAGATTGCAACGTTGAATTTTAGTGACTTCAACCTTGGAGATCACAAAGTCTATAACATGCTCACCCCACATAAGTAGCTAATCAAAACTAAGGGGAATAATTTGAAGATGATCCCTCGGTCATGGACTATGAACCTCGCGCAGTCCACCTTGTTGAACGTCATGAAGATTCCCCAATTTGGTAGACACCAGGAAGTCAATGCTTGTGTCAAATTGTTGCTTTATTGTTACGATGGCATCTATTTGTGGCTAAACCGATGTATAACAGTCGATATGACACTAATCAATTGGATCATAGGGTTGAGTATGCAAGGACCTGATCCTCAAGAGTTTTACCCAGAAAAGCATGGATCACGCTCTAGCACAGAAGATCAAGGACACTTATGGTGATGTCGAGAAGGGAATGCGAGGATACAAGGTAGCTTCTATCCAGAGTGGCATAGTGTGCCTTACCTGTCATTTTATTGCAGGGAAGTTAGTATGAAAGAACCGACCTACCCAAGTCACCAGTTTTGTAGTCGACCTCACAAGGAAGTGCGTGGAAGGCCTTCAGATGAACTAAGCAAAGTACCTGGTGAACCAGTTGGAACTCGACTGTAGAGAAGCATAGGATCAAGGATATGAATTTCATTCCAGATGGCTCTTGATCCTTATAGATTTTATTTCCTGGGAGATGCCGGAAGGTACAACCTTCCCTGACATCGATCCTTTTGAACCGTTGGCTATGATGTTTAGTACACTGTGGTATTCAAGCGATATGAATAAACAGTGGCAGTCAAATGTTGTTTTTCATACCTACTACAATCAGTTGAAGATAGCCATATAGTCTTAGCCTCGCATGACTCTGAACACTCTACACTGGTTAAGACCTATGATGAAGTTCAGTGCAAATTGACATTTTATTTACATCACAGCGTGCACCGACGAACACAAGCAACAACTTCAATCCTACTAAAAGCTGACGGAGGAGGACTTGGAGAAGTTCACTGAGGACTGGTCAGTAGACCTCCTTATTCCATAAGACCATGTGGAGATATCTGACATCGACAACCCAAAGACTGTGCAGGATACACCCAGACCTAGCAGGACAAAGAAGACCGAAGAGGTCCAAGAATTAGACAGCACATCCGTGAAAATTGCTTCCATATCACCAGAGTAAGAAGGTGATGGAGAATATTTAGATGACAAAGAATTAGAACATAAGCAAGGAGAAGAGGTTGATACCCTAAAGAAGAGGAAAGTTTCACCTCTAAAACCTTCCTCCCGGAAGAAATCAAAGGCCACCATGACCAAGATGCAGACCGTCCTCACCTCTGATGACTTCCACTTCCTCATAGCAACCCTGTAAGATGCTTCGCTAGAAATATCAGAGAAACAAGAAGAAAAGAAAGAGGAGATGTATGATCGAATTAAGACTGAACTCTGAGGGGTACAACAGGACCTACATTCGATCCACACAGTCTCCACTGTGTCGGGAGAGCCAGAATTGGGAGATGAGCCAGCTCAACTCCACCGCCTAGCCGATATAGTTGAAGCTCACCTTCGACGAGCACAGGAAGAAATAGAGCAAGCCACCCAGGCTTTGACACAAGCATAAGGAGTACTCATAGAGCAACATAGTGCTGCAGAACAGAAAAAGCTTGATGTCCAAGTGAAGTTTGATGAAGAAAAAGCACAGCTACAGCCAGAAAAGGAATAGTTGCTCGCGGAGCAATTCGAAGTAAAAGAAGCAGTCAACAGAGCACTTCACTCTGTGACAGTCTTAGAAATCAAGGCAGAAGACCGAGTTACACAATAGGTGAACCAGCTCGCAAAATCCATATAGAAGCTACAACAACGCATAACAGATTTGGAGCTACGCACTGTACCTTAGACCCCACAAGATGTAAGAGACCGAAAAGAAGCAACCGACTGGAGCTCAGTTGAAAGGCTAAAAGATCTTACCCTGGAATGTAAGCAACTCACTGATCACAGTGCCCAAACCTATGAACAACTCATGGCTAACCCGGAACTGAAGGCACTGGAGTCACAACTCCAAGAGGTGAAGTATCAAGCCGAAAAGATGCAAGCGCAACTGAAGTCTCTGTCAGTTGTGGAAAGAATGAAGCGCTCCCAAGAGCAACGCACTGCACAGTAGAAAATCCATACTATCCAGAGTAGAGTTAAGGAAGACTCAGAGGCTCCAACCTGTACAAGACAAGGCTTATCAATTGTTTACAGAGGTAGAAAGCCAAGGAGAAGAGCTAGAGTAGGTTGTCACTATAGCTGAACAACGTCTAGAGGGACCTATCAACGATGCAGTCATCCAAGAGTTTGTTGAATAGGAGGTCATAGCATAGCAGCAAGTTGAAGAAGATCGAGCCAAGCTCGAGGCATTCAAAGCAGAACTGGTCAAACCAGAGTGACTCAGGACGAGTCACAGGTGAGTGTTGGGGGCTTGTTGGCCCTTGACCAAGTTTTGGGAGATCCTTGGTCAAGTTGACCTATTTTGGGACTTCGACAGCCTGTCGAATATGGAGTGCAAGACGAAGCAGAGATCGCGGGATCTCAACCCTTTTTTGGGTCCTTTTTGGGATTTGGGATTGTGTAACGGGTATGGGATGTCGGCCCATGGGTTTACCCATGTTTAGGCCTATTTTGTAAAGTATAAATAAGTAGCTAGGTGATATAAGTAACCTAGCCGATAAACTAAGTGCGAAGTGGAAGTATGGTTTGTAGATGCTCTATGCATATTGTGAGAAACTTGTAGAGATAAGTGCAAGTGGTTGTAACAGACTGTGAAAAGCTTTGTGCTAGGCCTAGCTCGTGGAAGGAGGATCTGGCGAGGTGCGTGCAGATCTCTTGTCCTATGCAGAGTAGGGTTTTTGTGGCTCTATGCATGTAGATGATTGATTGAAGTTAATAAAGAAGAAGAGTTGGTGGACGTAGCCCCAAGGTGGGGGTGAACCACGTAAATATTGTGTTATTCTGCTCTGTGCGATGTTTTGATGTATTTATGTGTTATTTGCTAAGTGCTTGATATAGATAGATAGATAGATATGTTTGTGCTTTGTGCTTATGATGAATCTGGATGTTATATATGATATAGGTGAATGTGCTTAGTGCTTGAATCTACCAGATCTGATCCATTTATTTATGCTAAGTGCTTAGATACATTAGATCTGGGTGAATGTTGTGATGCTTTGTTCTATCCACGAAGTAGATATTGGGTAAATAATGATGAACTAATGGTGCTAAGTGCTATATTAAGTATTATAATCACATATATGTGTCCCGGCTAAGGTTGCAGACACCTGAGTCCTGAAACCACCCCTGCCTCTACCTCGGGTGAGACTTCATCTTCTTCGCAGGTGTTGTCGAAAGGGTCGGTAGTTAGGTTTTTTTTGGTGCATTGTTGAAGCATTGAACCCTGGGTCTTTCCCTGTGCCAACACTCGATAAGATTTTTTTTTAACCGAGGTACATCCAGGGACTAGTTCTATGATATGATCTTTCGATTGTTGTGGGGGAAGACCATGAGGTAATTCTTGAAAAAATCTATTATGTTTCCCAAGAATCTTATCTAGTCCTTTTGAATCATCTGTTTCATTACGTACTCCTCTTTACCACCCAAATTATCACCCTTGTAATAGATCCACTTGTGGTGCTAAGTAGCTAAGCACACTTAGGAAATGTACCATTGTCACCTCATTACCTTTCCCCTTCACTTTAGGCCAGCTCCTAGAGTTCACAGGGATATTCCAATCTAATTGAAGTAAACATGTCAAATAATTTGTTGTCATGTGAAATATTCACTTCAACAGACAACACCTCGATATACAATTAGATACATTGGTGCCAATAAGTGATCAGATTCCTTAAAGAATATTCAATAGAAAATAAGAGCATAAACCACCCCAATATAATGAGGGTTAGAAGTTGATTATTGCGTGCTTAGTATCAAATAAGAAATAGCTTCCACGTTAAATACAAAATAACATTGACAAATTACAATCTTAATCTATATGTAATCATGAACTTTGCATAAACTTGTAAGAATGGATGGTGATTCCTCTTAGGGTTTCACCAAGAAAATCTTCAAATAAAAGATAAACATAATTAGCAACTAGAAGGTCAATTTCACAACTAGATATGTTAGATAAGCTTGAAAATCAATATGGAAATGAAGTATAGTCTATGAGAGGGTTAGAATACACATTTGAAGCACCAAACCCTAGCCTTTAGGATTTCACCAAATCTGATTTCTAATGTTTCAAATTAACTTACAGATTTGAAGAACTCCTTAAATCATCCCACAAGATGTTAGAACAATCTTTAAAGCACAACAAGAGAGAGCTGATTTGATTTATTAGGGTTAAATATAAGCAATGAAGCATAAACCCTTACACAAGATGTCTAGAAAGTAAGATACAACATTAATCATTCACTAGACAATGAATAAATATTTTTGTATTTTTTGTGTTTATATTTTTTTGGATTTTTATATTTTATAAAACAAGAAATAAAATGGTTTTTATTTTATAATTTTGGTGGTTGGTTGTTGGGAGTTGGACTTGGTGTTTTGTCTCCACTCGGGGATTTATGGGGCAAGAAGTATGCCCTCTAAGAATTGGTTATCCATGGCTTATGGATTAGAATGAGAGACCAAAACCTTATGAAAAAATAGTCTTTTGTCTAATCAAGACAAGTCATGAAAACCAAGGCCCTACAAGAAGGGTTTCCCCAAGGGAAGATCCTTCACCAACAAGATGAACTATAACTTGAATATAATGCTTAAAACCCTTGCCACGAAACCAAGAGGAGAAAAAAACAATGGATTAAGTAATTACCCAAGTTAACAAGAGAAGAAGGAAGGAACAAACCTTAGAACATCTCCAAGTAGTTAAGTAACTCCTCAAATGGATTTATATTGCTAGCTTTGTAGTAGACTTGAATATTTACAATAATATCTTTGATGAACTAAGAAAAATAACCAAGAAAGAGAGAGCTCCAAGAATTGACACCAAAAACTCCAAGAAAGATCTTCTTTTAAAAGGTTTGTAAAATGATATCCAATGATTCACGATGATTTGGAATGAGAGGAGAGCTTCTATTTATAAAGGATGCTTCCAAATCTTTTTCATTTATTATTAATTCTTTTTCCTTAAATTTATCCTTGAATACTAAGATAATAGACTTGTCATTCACACAAATAAGGAGACTAAGTAAATACAAAATCAAAAGATGCCACATGTACATAAAACCCTCATGCAAGAGGAACATCCCACAAAAAATGGGACCAATTTGCTCTCCAATGACAACATTCCATCAAAAGAGTGATGTGGAGGCCTCAAAACAAGGTAGGGTAGCCTCCCAAGCAAGAAAGGATCCAAATTTCTTCTCCTCGAAGTGGATAAACCTTTTGAAAACATGTAGAATGGCCTCTAAAGTGGACGACCTTCTCATAATGTGCTCAAGGAATCATCAAGAGTAGTCTTCAAGGGAAGATCAAGCCCTCAAATCAAGCAAACATGCTCCACAAGGCAAGGAAGATCAATATCCATGTCAAATCATCACCCTAATACCCACATGTCTATCATAAATCCCACATGTGTGGGTCATCCCTCAAATCAAGTGGAAAACACCTCCAAAAATGGTGAAAGAAGAGGAATGTTCTAGGATCTCCAATGTGGCATTTGTAGAGGATGTCCATGTGTGCAAAAGTAACCCAAATGCACCTTAGAGGACATGACCAATGCCTCTAAATGTGTGTACTAGCTCAATAACTGTGACACTTCCCTTGGAGACATGAAACTGAGTGAAATTATGTAGAATTATCTGCGATAATAGATGGACAAAGTGTGATGAATACATAAGAGAGGGATCCATGCTTAAGAATACAATAAGTGTGTTATACATAGGTGTGACAACCTTTGCAAAGAGCAATACTTTTACATCGTAAACAAAATGGGTAGGAGACCATGCAATTCCCCTGGTTCATGTTTCCTAATAGATCCACCCCAAGATGGTTGCATACCTAACCCAGATCGTAAATGATCGACATGGTGAGAGTTACTAACACCAAGAGGTAGTGGACCATAGCTAAAAAGGAAAATCCAATCTTGTGATGGGGACTAAAAATATGGGCCATGACCAACCACATGGGTTCTAGAGATACCACATGATCCCCCTACCAATACATAAGACATCTAAGCATGGTCCAATACAATACATGAGTGCAAATAAAACCACACTTTCGGCTCATCATGGTACAATAAGGCACATAATCTGCTCATATGATGGTCCATATCTTGTGAAAAAATGTAGGGTACACTGAAGTGAAGTTGAGGTGTAACACTCATTCCATTAAATAACAATGTAGTATATAATCTTGTTCTCCTTTCTTAATGATTTTCTCCATAGGTTGGATGAGATTATTTGGAGGCGTGGGCTATTGATTCCATGAAACTTGTATTTTTTTAACTTTTTTTTTTTCATAAAATCTTAAGAATCGTTTTTGTAAATTAAACTCCACCATACCAACCATGGCTAACCATTGGGCTCCTAATACGACATCTACTAACCCAATTACCAAGGCATGCATATGAGACTTTGATTTGTAATCATTAATATACAATTATATCTAATGCAATTTCCCATCACATGTGGTAGTTTTGTCCCCCAGTGTTGCAACTTGAAAGTTGGAGTTAGGGTAGGCAAACATATTTAATTATTTTGATACTCCAGTGTCTATGAAGTTATGTGAACGTCCACTATCTATAATTTCCATTACTCTAGTTTTCTTAACAAAACTACAAACTTTAAGAGTTTGGGGTTGAGAAATACTCGTTGTTGCAACCACAAAGAGTGTTGGAATTGTATTTTAATTACTATATTTTTTGGAGTTTTTGGATCCTCACTTGAATCCTCCACTTCCATATCAAAAGAGGGTAAATCACTTTCTTCTTCCTCTTTGTCACTGTTACTATTTATACTTCACACATGTATAATTGTTTTCTTTGTGTTTGTGGTCTAAGTTCCAGTTAGGTGCATGACATTTAAAATGTCAATTTTTGTCATTCTTTGTGTTTGATGGAAGACTCCTTTTGTTAGGGGGAACAACTTTTGATCTTGTTTTTTCAGAGTGGGACCAAAGAGGTCAATAATAGGACATGAATTTTTCTTTAATGATTTTGGCTTTTTGTTACACTTTCTCTACATCCTTGATGTCTGTCAATTTGAGTTAGTTTTTTATATTCTATTTCAATCTTGATATGGTGATTTTTTAGTAGGTGATCATCTAATAGGTCTAGCACATGAGTAGCCAACACATGTAAATCACATAAATAGTCCTCCACCATACCAAATTGTTGCAATTGAGTGAGTTTGGTGAAGACTTCTTTCTCTTCTATACCCTGAAATCTTTTGATTTTTTTAACATGTACTAGTCTCTTGCTAAAGCTTGAGATTTTGCATGCCACCACAAGAACCAATCACATGCCAATTCTCTAGGTGCAAATACATAAAATTAATTCTCTCTTCATTGGCATGCATTTGATGCATCTGAAAATAGCATTCAAGTCTATTTATCCATCTTATACCCTCTCTATCATCCTCTCCTTCAAATCTTGGCACACCAATTTTTAGCTTGCACATAGATACATCAGGGATACCCATATTGGATGAATGTTGTGGAGGTGGAATAGAAAAGTGATCATTTGGATACTTACTCCCTCGTTCTTTTTTTTCATTACTTTGACTTTTCTCTCGAGCTCATTGTGGTTCCTGCCCCACTCCTTTATTTTGAGTTATCAATTTTTGTATCCACCCCATCGATCCTTTTGGAGATCATTGTGCCCATCTCTTCAATTTTTTGGGACAACACCTCCATCAACTCTTTCATATCATCATTTTGTTATGATGTGGAAAATAGGTTTCCCACAAAGCTTGCGACCTTCCCTGATCTTTATGATCTTCTCACATTTTTGGAGACTTCTCTAACAATTCCACATAACTTTGAAGCATAGGGTTTAGGGAGAGGTCAGTGTGTCAATGTAATTTGTTAGACATTCTGCCCATTTGAATCATGATTCCATACAAGCTTGACCTACAACTCTAGTGGCTCAATACGTGGACAACATATGTGTGGAGAATCTAGGAGGCTAGCAGGCATAGCACACATGTGGAGAAATCTGTGGAGAGCACAAGTAGATTTCTAATTATGAGCAAATGAATTCTAATTGGATTTGATAACAATTGGAGGGGACCAATATATATTAAATATATATTTTATTGATATTCCAAGTCCGTCTTTACATGATGTTGAAATCATTATTTATACAATTGAATGACTAAATTGTGATTCTTCCGAAAGGGAGTTGACTATCAAAATTTAATTAACTAATCATTCACCTAGTATAATCTATTCAAGTATATTATACACTTCCAAACTTAGTGAGGTCTATCGATGAACTACTGATATAGGAGGATCTAGAATGCTCAAAATTGACAGTCTCAAATGTTGATGGAAATGAATTCATTACGTAGATCTTGACAAGAGCTTTCCAATGCAATTTGAATGGCCTCAAACAAACATCGTATAAGATAATTATGGCCTTTTAAAGTTTCAGAAAAAATAGGAAAAAGGGCAAAAAGGGTGCCACGTGGCATCCCTACAAGTTTCCACATGGCAGTAGGAATGGTGCGATTAGATGATGTGGCAGTGTCACATATGGACATGTGGCATCACTGAAATGATGACACGTGGTAGTAGGGAAGGGTGACCCTTACATACTATCACCCTGTCACATAAGCATTGTACCTACCACAGAGATGTAGCCTATGATGGGTGAACTCCATTATCAATTTGTGTAATGTGCCTTGATCTTTGTTGTTAATATTTCTCTCCATGTTCGCATTTTTATTTCCGTAAGTTATTATCATTAAATGAGATTTTGGATAAATAAGTCTTTTCACATGATATTTTGCAAATAGTCATAACCATCTTGATTTCCCGAATATGGTCGGATGTTAGTGTCTGCATAAGAATTAATTTGACATCTAAGGATTTTCAAATCAAGTTGGTATCAAAGTTGGTTTGACATGTATTTGCAAGTGAATGCTTACGAGGTCCAAACTCAAGCTTGGTGAAGGATTGTTTTAAGACTATAATCATGATATTGGTTCTAGCCCTGCATTTCAAAAGAAATAAATGGCTTCAACAAAAGACATGGATTATTCTAATCCAAATCCTTTTGGTACTAAAGAGGCATTATTTTTCACGTTCATGGAAATGAAGGCCATGGTGGACGAAATATATGAGGATCGAAAGAAGGCCAAGGGAGAAAGTACATTGGTAAAAATTGAAGCAATTAAAGAAGAAGGAGAAGGTAAAGAACCTCCAGAGCCTCCTTCACCCTCATCATCATCATCAGCTTCTTCCAATAAAAGTGAACATCTTCTCATAAGAGGAAAAATCAGTCTAAAAAGTCTCCTCATTCTCATAATTTGTCTTTATTAAAGTTAGATGTAAAGTTTGATTTGTTTGTTTATGATGGAGAGTTGAATGCAAATAAATTGGATAATTATGTTAAATAGATTGAAGTTTATTGAAAGGAATAAAAATTCATAAAGGAAACTGCAAGGATACAATTGGCTACTCTTCGCCTGAGCGACACAACTTTGATATGGTGGGAGACTCAGACACAAGTTGATCTTATTCAACATGGTAAAATCATTTCTTCCTGGATTGAATTTATTGTTGCATTAAGAAAGAAATTTTATCCATTATCTTATATGCAAACATCAATGATTGCTTGGAAACATTTAAGACAAACAAAAGGGAAACATGTTCAAGCTTATACACAGGAATTTAAGAGGAATGCATTGTCTTTGGGAATTCCATTATATACTCTTGAAACTCTTCTTAAATATATTGGTGGTATGCATTCATATCTTCGACATACTATATTGATGTTTAATCCAACTAATATCGATGAAGTCTCAGTACAAGCTGCTCATATTGAATCTAGCAAGGGAAAGCACGTATTCGACGAAATGAAGCCACATGAAATCGAGAAACAGTCGAAGGAAAAAGGGAAGAATAAGAAGACAACTACAATGAAGAAGGATGGAGAGAAGAATCTTACACGTTCTCACTACGATAATAAAGGACATGATGAGAAGCATTGTTGGAATTTGCATCCATAATTGAAACAAAAGTGGGCTCAACATAGGAAGGATAAAAAGAAGACCACAGCCATAGTTCAGGATCTAGGATCATATTATGAGGATGAAACTAAGGTTACAACTATGGTGATCAAAGGTAAATCTTTTGTTTCTAGTTTCAGTTCATGTACTTCTTCTTCAAAGTCTAAAGTAATCCCTGATGGAATAAAAATAAATGACCTATTTCATTTATGAGTTGTCTCAAATCACACTAAGATTGATACACTTGTTGATAGTGGATCACAAATAAATCTTATTTCAGAGAAAGTTGTTAAGAATGTGGGATTGGAAACTAGGCCTCATCCGAGACCATATCCTTTGGGTTGGATTTGTGATAATGATCAATTATAGGTAACTAAGCAATGTAAGTTATGATTTGCAATCACATATAAGTTCATTGATGAGGTAGAGTTAGATGTGGTTCCACTTGAAATTTGCAGGGTGGTTTTGGGAAGTCCATACTTGTATGATAAGAAGGTCATTTTCTACAGAGAACAGAACAAGTTTAATCTTTTCAAATATGGGATTGAGTTCATTATCAAACCTCTTCAAATGAATACTAATTTGACTATTGTCACTACAGGGCACGTGAAAATGCTAATTAATGCTAGTATCCAAGATCTAGATTCACAACCTACGCTTGAAATTAAAGAAGATCCTTTGGTTGAAGTTGTTACTATTAAGAAGGAAAAATATGTTGATGTTTCATTCTCTTTCCAATCTGTGTATTTAATTTTGTCGCTCATTTTTATGCTAGTCAGCGGAGTATGGTTAGTAGCTGCAACAATGAATGGCAGAGTTTGTGAATTTGAGGGAATGATTAACTTGATCACCAATGTTGTTTCAATATTCATTATTGTTGCGATGAGTCAAGTGTTCATTATTCAATCTGGATGGATGGATGATATCGGACAAGTGAGGCGGAAGTACCATCACTTCATTTATGAATGATCCATACTTTTGTAGGTCCAAAAGTTCTTTAATGGGGAGGTGTGATCCAGGAGGATCCAAAACACTAAATAAATGATAGTCTCAAATTCTAATGGAAATGACTTCGTTGCGTAGTGGTCAACAAGATCTTTCCAACGCAATTTGAACGGCCTCAAATGGACATCATATGGGGAAGTTATGGCCTTTTAAAGTTTTGGCAAAAACAAGCAAAAGGGATGCCACATGGCATCCCCATAGGCCGCCATGTGCAAGTATGGATGGTACGACAAGATGACATGGAAACGTCATAGATGGACACATGGCATCACTAAAAGGATGACATGTGGTAGTATGATAGGTTGATATGTGGTAGGTACGATGCTTATGTGGCAGGTACAATGTTGACATGGCAAGTATGACACTACTACATATTGACAAATTCAAGATAAAGAGTCTAATTTTTCATATTATTTTTTATAAATCTAGCTCGATCTCGTCGCTCTTGCGACGACCTTTGGTTATCATTGCAAGAGCGATGATTACCATTGACCGTTACAATATTTTATAAAGTCAAAATTGACCATTATACTATTGACAAAGTCAACATTAACTTGGTCAACGTTCGTCGCCCTTGCGACGAAATATTTTCTATAAATATTTTGCAAATTAGAGATGTTGCGACAATATTGCTATAACAACGACAGTTCAGAAAGGGTATTTTTGTATGAAAGATTGTCGCGGAATATTAGAGGTGGGAAAAAAAATAAAGAGGGTGAAAAGGGTGATGGTATATGTTATTTCCCTTGCCAAAGATGTTGCACTACACGTCCCGTAAGAATTTTAATAGCAATAGCTAAAAAACATTGTAGGAAATATG
>JASDQU010373364.1:46644-87940 GCA_032191745.1 Picea mariana | reverse complement strand
TGTAATTATAAAGTTAGAGTTGCCCTCTAACTTTTTGCAGAATATTGCACCAAGTAGTAGTAGAAATGATGTACAAGATGAGGAACATGAATGTACTATCAAATGAATTTTAAAAGGAACAACAAAAAGACATTAATGTACAAGCTAGACTAGACATGGGCAACAGTGTCCTGTGAATGGGGCCAACGTTGAAATTTTTTCAAATTGTTTCTGTATGCACTGAAATTTGACATGGATAGACTATTTACATGCCTTAACGATATGGGAGGGTTTCTGGACTCAAATTTGACTCACACAGCCACTTGTTTCCATCATCAATTCATCATGTAAACCATAAACCCTATTTTTCTTTCAAAGTACATAAATTGGTTGACACCAGTTTTAAGTAATTTGCATCAGCATTTCTTCATTTTTATTTCAAGTTCTACATTGTATATACAATGTATGTGTGTCATAGTACTAGATGCAAGAACGTGTGTACGATCAAACAAATTTTAAAAGGAACAACGAAAAGACGTTGTACTAGTTAAACTAGACATGGGAAACAATGACCTGTGAATGGGGCCAACGTTGAAATTTTTTCAAACTATTTCTGTATGCACTGAAATTTGACATGGATAGACTATTCACATGCCTTAACAATATGGGAGGGTTTATTGACTGAAATTAACTGACTCACACGCCCTCTTGTTTCCATTATAAATTCACCATGTAAACCATAAACCCTATTTTTCTTTCAAAGTACACATGAAATTGGTTGACACAAGTTTTAAGTAATTTGCATCATCCTTTCTTCATTTTTCTTTCAAGTTCTACATTGTATATACAATGTATGTGTGTCATAGTTGTGATGAAAAATCCCTCTTTTTCATTCATTGTTTAATCAACACCTAAAAAATATTCCCTTGTTGTACGATATGTGAGAACGTGTGTATTGTCGAACGAATTTTAAAAGGAACAACAAAAAGACATTAATGTACTAGATGGACTAGACATGGGCAATAATGACCTGTGAATGGGGCCAACGTTGAAATTTTTTCAAATTGTTTCTGTATGCACTGAAATTTGACATGGATAGACTATTCACATGCTTTAACAATATGGGAGGGTTTATGGACTCAAATTTGACTCACACACCACTTGTTTCCATCATCAATTCATCATGTAAACCATAAACCCTATTTTCCTTTCAAAGTACATAAATTGGTTGACACAAGTTTTAAGTAATTTGCATCAACCTTTCCATTTTTATTTCAGGTTCTACATTGTATATGCAATGTATGTGTGTCATAGTACTAGATGCGAGAACATGTGTACTATCGAATGGATTTTAAAAGGAACAACGAAAAGACATTGTACTTATAGTTGGACTAGACATGGGAAACAATGACCTGTGAATGGGACCAATGTTGATTTTTTTTCAAATTTTTTCTGTATGCACTAAAATTTGACATGGATAGATTGTCTGCATGCCTTAACGATACGGGAGGGTTTATGGACTCAAATTGATTGACTCGCACACCCTCTTGTTTCCATCAGCAATTCATCATGTAAACCATAGACCCTATTTTTCTTTCAAAGTACACATGAAATTGGTTGACACAAGTTTTAAGTAATTTGCATCAGCCTTTCTTCATTTTTCTTTCACATTCTACATTGTATATACAATGTATGTGGGTCATAGTTGTGATGAAAAATCCCTCTTTTTCATTCATTGTTTAATCAACCCCTAAAAAATATGCCCTTGCAGTACTAGATACGAGAACATGTGTATTATCGAACGAATTTTAAAAGGAACAACAAAAGACATTAATTTAGTAGTTGGACTAGACATGGGCAACAATGACCTATGAATGGGGCCAACATTGAAAAATCTTCAAATTATTTATGTATGCACTGCAATTTGACATGGATAGACTATTCTCATGCCTTAACGATATGGGAGGGTTTTTGGATTCAAATTTGACTCCCATGCCACTTATTTTCATCATCAATTCATCGTGTAAACCATAAACCCTATTTTTCTTTCAAAGTACATAAATTGGTTGACACAAGTTTTAAGTAATTTGCATCAGCCTTTCTTCATTTTTATTTCAGGTTCTACATTGTATATACAATGTATGGGTGTCATAGTACTAGATGCGAGAACGTGTGTACTATCGAACGAATTTTAAAAGGAACAACGAAAATACATTGTACTTATAGCTGGACTAAACATGGGAAACAATGACCTATGAATGGTCCCAACATTGAAATTTTTTCAAATTGTTTCTGTATGCACCGAAATTTGACATGGATAGACTATTCACATGCCTTAACAATATGGGAGGGTTTCTGGACTCAAATTAATTGACACACACACCCTCTTGTTTCCATCATCAATTCATCATGTAAACCATAAACCTTATTTTTTTTCAAAGTGCACATGAAATTGGTTGACACAAGTTTTAAGTAATTTGTATCACCCTTTCTTCATTTTTCTTTCAGGTTCTACATTGTATATACAATGTATGTGCCATAGTTGTGATAAAAAATCCCTCTTTTTCATTCATTGTTTAATCAACACCTAAAAAATATGCCTTTGCAGTACTAGATGTGATAATGTGTGTTCTAGTACCTTTGCAGTACTAGAACGAATTTTAAAAGGAACAACAAAAAGACATTAATGTACTAGCTGGACTAGACATGGGCAATAGTGACCTGTGAATGGGGCCAACGTTGAAATTTTTTCAAATTGTTTCTGTATGCACTAAAATTTGACATGGATAGACTATTTGCATGCCTTAACAATATGGGAGGGTTTTTGGACTCAAATTTGACTCACACACCACTTGTTTCCATAATCAATTCATCATGTAAACCATAAACCCTATTTTTCTTTCAAAGTACATAAATTGGTTGACACAAGTTTTAAGTAATTTGCATCAGCCTTTCTTCATTTTTATTTCATGTTCTACATTGTATATACAATATATGTGTGTCATAGTACTAGATGCGAGAACGTGTGTTCTATCGAATGAATTTAAAAAGGAACAATGAAAATACATTGTACTTATAGCTGGACTAGACATGGGAAATAGTGAACATGTGAATGGGGCCAACATTGAAATTTTTTTAAATTGTTTCTGTATGCACTGAAATTTGACTTGGATAGACTATTATCATGCCTTAATGATATGGGAGGGTTTCTAGACTCAAATTAATTGACTCGCACACCCTCTTGTTTCCATCATCAATTCATCATGTAAACCATAAACCCTATTTTTCTTTCAAAGTACACATGAAATTGGTTGACACAACTTTTAAGTAGTTTGCATAAGCCTTTCTTTATTTTTCTTTTAGGTTCTACATTGCATATACAATGTATGTGTGTCATAGTTGTGATGAAAAATCCCTCTTTTTTCGTTCATTGTTTAATCAACACCTACAAAATATGCCCTTGCAGTACTAGATGCAAGAACTGTGTACTATCAAATGAATTTTAAAAGGAACAATGAAAATACATTAATGTACTAGCTAGACTAGACATGGGCAACAATGACCTGTGAATGGGACCAACCTTGAAATATTTTCAAACTGTTTTTGTATGCACTGAAATTTGACATGGATAGACTATTCACATGCCTTAACGATATGGGAGGGGTTCTGGACTCAAATTTGACTCACACACCACTTGTTTCGATCATCAAATCATCATGTAAACCATAAACCCTATTTTTCTTTCAAAGTACATAAATTGGTTGACACAAGTTTTAAGTAATTTGCATCAACCTTTCTTCATTTTTATTTCAGATTCTACATTTTATATACAATGTATGTGTGTCATAGTACTAGATGCGAGAACATGTGTACTATCGAACTAATTTTAAAAGGAACAACGAAAATACATTGTACTTATAGTTGGACTAGACATGGGAAACAATAACCTGTGAATGGGGCCAATGTTGAAATTTTTTCAAACTGTTTTTGTATGCACTGAAATTTGATATGGATAGAATATTCGCATGCCTTAACGATATGGGAGGGTTTCTGGACTCAAATTAATTGAATCACATACCCTTTTGTTTCCATCATCAATTCATCATGTAAACCATAAACCCTATTTTTCTTTCAAAGTACACATGAAATTGGTTGACACGAGTTTTAAGTAATTTGCATCAACCTTTCTTCATTTTTCTTTCAGGTTCTACATTGTATATACAATGTATGTGTGTCATAGTTGTGATGAAAAATCCCTCTTTTTCGTTCATTGTTTAATCAACACCTAAAAAATATTCCCTTGCAATACTAGATGCGAAAATGTGTGTACTATCAAATGAATTTTAAAAGGAACAACGAAAAGACATTAATGTACTAACTAGACTAGACATGGGCAACAATGACCTGTGAATGGGGCCAACGTTGAAATTTTTTCAAACTGTTTATGTATGCACTAAAATTTTACATGGATGGACTATTCACATGCCTTAATGATATGGGAGGGTTTATGGACTCAAATTTGACTCACACGCTACTTGTTTCCATCATCAATTCATCATGCAAACCATAAACCTTATTTGTTTTTCAAAGTACATAAATTGGTTGACACAAGTTTTAAGTAATTTGCATCAGCCTTTCTTCATTTTTATTTCAGGTTCTACATTGTTATATATACAATGTATGTGTTTCATGGTACTAGATGCAACAATGTGTGTACTATCGAACGAATTTTAAAAGGAAAAACGAAAATACATTGTACTAGCTGGACTAGACATGGGAAACAGTGACCTATGAATGGGGCCAATGTTGAAATTCTTTCAAACTGTTTCTGTATGCACTAAAATTTGACATGGATAGACTATTTGCATGCCTTGAATACATGGGAGGGTTTCTTGACTCAAATTAATTGACTCACACACCCTCTTTTTTCCATCATCAATTTATCATGTAAACCATAAACCATATTACCACCTGGGAAGTCCTGGTTACCGGGAGCAAGCCCTGGAAGTGATGATTGATGCTATGTGATTCATTTTGTTGGTTTCAATCCCATTTCTTCACCCCTGTGAGCATCACCTAATGTAATGAGTGGTAAGTGGACTATTCAAATCATGAGAATTATTGGTCAGTTGCGACTAATACTCATGGATATGGGTCATAGATTAATGACTTACACTACGTAGTTAATCCTGAAAATGATATCTAATATGTTGCATTGTGGAAGCCCCTCTATGCATAAACCAAATTTTTATTTCAAAGTACACATAAAATTGGTTGACACAAGTTTTAAGTAATTTGCATCAGCCTTTCTTCATTTTTCTTTCAGTTTCTACATTGTATATACAATGTATGTGTGTCATAGTTGTGATGAAAAATCCCTATTTTTTGTTCATTGTTTAATCAACACCTAAAAAATATTCCCTTAGAGTACTAGATGTCAGAACGTGTGTACTATCGAACGAATTTTAAAAGGAACAACGAAAAGACATTGGACTAGTTGGAGTACTAGACATGGGCAACAGTGACCTGTGAATGGGGTCAACGTTGAAATTTTTTCAAACTATTTATGTATGCACTGAAATTTGACATGGATAGACTATTTGCTTGCCTTAACAATATGGGAGGGTTTATGGACTCAAATTAATTGACTCACACACCCTCTTGTTTCCATCATCAATTCATCATGTAAACCATAAACCCTATTTTTCTTTCAAAGTACACATGAAATTGGTTGACACAAGTTTTAAGTAATTTGCATCAGCCTTTCTTCATTTTTATTTCAAGTTCTACATTGTATATACAATGTATGTGTGTCATAGTTATGATGAAAAATCTCTCTTTTTCATTCATTTTTTAATCAACACCTAAAAAATATGTCCTTGTAGTACTAGATGTGAGAACATGTGTACTATCAAACAAATTTTAAAAGGAACAACGAAAAGACATTATACTAGCTGGAGTACTAGACATGGGCAACAGTGACCTGTGAATGGGGCCAACTTTGAAAATTTTTCAAATTGTTTCTGTATGTACTAAAATTTGACATGGATAGACTATTGGCATGCCTTAACGATATGGGAGGGTTTCTGGACTCAAATTAATTGACTCACACACCCACTTGGGAGGGTTGGAGGCCTTGTTCATGGACCATGAAAGATGAAATGAAAGGGGGTCCCTAACTATGGGGACTTGGGGCTATTATAAGTTTAAGTATAAGTTATATTCCCAGTCCTAATTGGTCTAAGTGCAAGTACTAATCCTAATATGTAGGTTCATGCCTCTCAAGTAGTGCATATTTGAAATCATAGTTTTCAATGTGGGCCACTTTTTAACAATATTCCATGTGGTGCATATGGGAGATATTTATATGAACAAAATTGCCTAGAAAAATCCACATATAGGGTGTCATAGGAGGTGGTATGCCCTACATTAAATGATTGTGGTGATTTTTTTTAAATAAGGGTTGATGTATGTGGTTGTTCACAATGCAAAGGAATTATAAGAAAAATCTCTTGTTGGGTAAGTCATGCACCTAAAAAATTGTTTTCAAGATAAACTTGTAGATATTGATGCAGGAAGTATATCTCCTATAGTTATTCCTGGCCCCTTTAGTGAAGTTGGGCATACAAGGGAAAAAATGGAATTTAGGCATTTTCTTGAGCCTATGAGAAACGTGTCTAGCATAGCCAACCCGAGCATGTTCCCTACTATCCCATCATGAAGTGGCTCTAAGTGTTTAGATACCCACAAATCAATTGTTGGACCTATTATTAAAACTAGGTGATCTAATTAGGTGGAGGGTGCAATAGTGAAGAGTTTACTAAAGAGAAATACACAATAAAATATTTTGCAATATGATGTTTATAGGGAAGACCTTTTAGATATTTCCTTACCTCCAAATTTAGAATTTTCTTACAGCACATCATTTAACCACACTTTCTTTCGTGCATGGGTCAATGTTAAACCATTTCTTACAATTGGATAACTTTTCCCCTTTTGTGGTAACAACTATGTAATTTCCCCCTTTAAAATCTTATGAGAATATCTAGGATGTGTTATACTCATCCATGGTTGTTCAAACAAGGTAGTATTGAAGTTATTTCAATGCCATAGAATGTTAATCCCTTATTGACTAGTATTTGAGGGTTGCAACTTGTAGATATAGCATATCAACATCTTTAAAGGATCCTCCTCTCATGGGAAGGTCACCCCCTTTAAGAATCTATTTCACTTAGAGAAACCCTCAACTTGGTCATCCTTTTACATTAAAAAGGTTTTCTCCATGCGGCTTATGGCTAAAGAAAAAATACCTCCAATATTGGATCTCCAAATATTATGGATCTTTCCTAAAGGATATAATGTATGATTGACCCATGCTATAATTTTCTTCATTATAGAATTTCTCATTGTGGAGGTGACACTATGATAGCTCATGCCAAAGGACCCTAGTTCATTAACGATGTGGGATTCTTTATAAGGCCATGTACTCACATATGTGCACCTTGTGACCTTTGTTCCCAATAACCACATCCTCCTCATCGACTTTTTTCTTACCTTTCTTAATGGATGGAATACTAGAGACATGTTAACTTTTTAAGAAAAAGGGGTTCAACATTTACTAGGAAAATCAATAATGGTTTGACATCTAGTTAACTTTTTAAGAAAAAAGATGTTTATAAAAAAACCGATATAATTGATATGATATGTGGATTCAAAACAATTTTTATTATGCAAGAGCTAGTCATCCAAAGTAGGAATGTATACATGAATCTTAAGACTATACTATTACTACTTGTTGAAGTTCTTATATGACAATACAATCTAATTGAACCATTCCAAATTCTCCTGTAAGACTAGATTGGGATGTCCATGTTCAAATTCCCCATCTCATAGATCTCTCCATCTAAAGTTCATTTTTAAGAAAAATTTAAGAATGTATCTACCCATATGTGAAATGTTAGAATGTTGTACTTTCCATGTCAAAATAGAGTCGCAAGAAAATTTTAATCCTCTTTAGATAAAATCATCCTAATACTAAGCTATAAGAGTTGAAACCACCTTCTCCCTTTCTTCCCAAACTAGTTGAATTAGTGCAAAAGAACCACCAATCCTGAAATCACTTGAAGCAACATTCACATCAGTGAGGGTGAAAAGTCTATTTATTTTTTATCTAAATTTTCCTTTAACAATTATGTATTAGGTCAATCTTTTTAAAGGTTCGTCACCAATCATTGAACTCACTATCTGCTTTCCTAACATGCTTCCTCCATGCACAATTATATTAGTTTATATGAGGCCTTTGTCTTTTTTAGGCAAGGCAAAGATGCTCCATGGAACCAATATTGACAATGCATGGTCCACCACATTTTTAGAGCATAAAAAACCTCTAAGCACTCAAGTTTATATATGACTAATTTTTGAAGAAAAAAGAAACCAATAACCATACATAATAAATGTGTATTTCTTGACTATTTTTTCTATAGCCATGATTTTACTAACAAAATCCATGTCTCTAAATAATGAACTAGTAAGTTTTTGTTAAAAAAATTAATATCCTAGTAACATGGGAAGGAACAGAATGGGATAGACGCTCATGACTCAATACTTTATTTTTTTAAATTGAATTTGAAAAGGCCCATGATATGGTCAAGTTTCCCTTCATCGTGGTCATGCTTAAGGCTCTTGACTTTGTCCCCTTGTTCCCTAGAGCCATGGAAAATCTTCTTATAAGCAATGATGTATCTCTCCATCAACATATATAAATAAGAAGAATTAGGGCTAATCCATTATATTTGACAAGGATCTATGTTGGCACTTGAAATTTATGTGATGGTAATAGAAGCCTTGGTCTACTTGATCTTTCACATTATAGGTTAATGTTTGATTAAAGACATCCCTCTCCCTAAACAAGGARTCAAKTAGTTTGTCACTGGGAATTTTGCTAATRATTTRTTTCTCACCATTAGAGAGGAATATAAATTAATGATCAATRCAATGGACTATATTTATATATTTTATTTATCCTACGAGTCCAAAATTCAATGGGCTGAAACTCAATATCACAAACTAGGCCCTCAARACCTTCSTAGTTGGATCACATATTGGGGTTGGATTTCTTAGGCTTCCTTTWGTGTTTTAGGCATCCTCCAAATAGATGTGGTAGRTTGTCATCCAAAGAGCTAAAAAGAAAAAGAAAAATTGGCACATTGAGCTAATGCCCATGGTTGCAGTTATATTCCAAATATGCACTAAAATATTGGTTGTAACTTATGTCTATGATTGATCCTCTCTTTCGGTTCCCTCAACTAGCCAGTTTCAGTACTTGGAGAAATCTATTTTATCATTTTTTGGGAAAGTTTGGAGGGTGGTAATAACTTCACAAAGTAAATTGGAATTTTTGTTGCATGTTGAGGGTCTATATGGAAATCCTCGTAATACACATCCAACCTCGAGGTTTTGTGCACCAAATGGATTATTAGAGTACTATAATAAAACAAGGTCTCGAACTATCGACGGAATACAAAGTCTCATATTTGGTTTGTCTTTTTATGAACATTCCTTATGGTGGTCCTCCACCCTTTGCACGAAGGAAAAACCTTCATTGAGACAACCTAGTTCTCAACTCTAAGAGGCATTAACATGATTAGAGATGTTTTTGTCTCTGAAACTTGGGACAATATTATGTAATTTGTGAGTAATATAATATTATTTATAATTTATAAATTATATATATTATAAAATATATAAATTATATTATATATAACTATAATAAAAACAAAACATACATTTCAACGTCCTATGCAATCTAGGAGGAGAAGGAGGTCAGAGAAGAGAGGAGGTAGGTCGCACGAGGTAGGAGAAGGAGAGGAGAGCATGCAGAGGAGGTAGGTCGCACGAGGTAGGAGAAGGAGAGGAGAGCATGCAGAGGAGGTAGTTCACACAAGGAGGAGGAGAAGGAGGTCAGGGAAGAGAGGAGGGCACACAAAGGAGAAGAAGGAGAAGGAGGTCGAGGGCAGAGAGGAGGGAGCGCAAGGAGAAGGAGAAGAAGAAGGAGGTTGAGGAGAAGGAGAAGGAGATCGAGGGAAGAGAGGAGGGCACACAGAGAAGGAGAAGTAGGTTGACCTACACATGAGGATAAGGAGAAGGAGGTTGAGGGTAGAGAGGAGGGAACGCAAGGAGAAGGTCGGGATCGAGGGCACGGTGGATAGAGGACGAGGAGGGCATGCCATTTGAAACCTATGCACAAGGAGAAGGAGGTCAACAATCAATTCAACATGGTATTATTTCTCTTATTTTAAGTTTTCTGGTATTTTTATCTTGAAACATGCCATGAACATGTTCAAATTCTCCATTTTATATTTCAATCTTGGGATCATTAGTATCCCATTCATTACTGTAAATTCCCAAGTTTTTTCCACACATCTTATAAACCACTACTAAAATAGAGGGAACCCAACACCATCAATGAAGAAAACAAAATAAATGACAATGAGAGAGTTGTGACCGTATGTCAACTAATTTGTCCCTTTAAAAAAACTTCATTGATGTGCAAGGGAGAAATGTGTCTGTGAGAAAAGACCAAACATCTAGCCCCCCCGCATACATTCAATAAGGTGTGTGGGATAAACACACCCTCAAAACAATAAAAAATTCACAAGAAGCTACCTAAAACCATGTTATCATGCTTAGAGCTTAATGTAAAGGCTTTGAACCAACACCTTAGGCCTATGAACCACTACCAAAATAAAGGGCACCCAACACCATTGATGAGGAAAAAAAAATAAACTACAATTCAATTCTATTATTTCGATCCTTAAATATTATGCTCACCACCCCCATCAATATCTCTTTTGTGTGGAGAATATTAGGGCCAAAATCCACTCATGCAAATCAAACTTAAAAAACTATAAATAAAGTAAAATTCAACTTTAGGTTTGGCATAGTACTCATGTAGACAAAACCATAAAGGGAAAATATTGCATGATCATGCAGACCCAAAATTCTTTATAGCACCCAACTAAATTGTCTCTCAAATTTGAGATTCAAATACTTACATATATTTTGATAAGAAGGGGCACCTTGCCAAGCTTAGAAACCTTTGCACTAGTAGTTCCATTTGTTGGAATATGGGGCCACCACTTGTCCTTTTGAAGCTTCCATGTTGTGATCATCAATACCACATAGTTGAATATGATTAGTCCACACATCCATTAAGTCAACCCTAATATTGTTAGTGTGGAAGTATGACACTTTATAGGATTGTCATATGCACCTACAGTCTCTATTTACTATTCATGTCAATGTTTTATCTTCACCCACTATGCATATGTCCCATCCTTGTCTCATCTTGAATGAACACCATGTAGGGAAGTCTTGTGATTTTAAGCATATTTCATCCCATTTGTATTCCATGTCTCATCCCTTCAATTCTACATGGTTTTTTCTTGGACCTAAAACATTATAGAATTCGATTTTGGTACGAGGTCAAGTCAGTGGGAAGTGTTACACAAATAGACAACATAAGAATCTCACTCCACCCATTCTAGTATTGGACCAAAAATATCATAAAACACATGTTTAAATCAAGTATTAGTGTTGGGGAAGGATCCATGCAACACTGAGGAACATAAGGGTCAATATCTACCTAGGCTCTTGAATCCAAAAACATTATGAAACAAAATCATGCATTATATCGTGTATAGGAAAGGATTTATGCAATTCAAAACATGAAGAAGGAAATCCCCACGGAGAGGTGGACTGAAAATACATTATAATAATCAATTAAATTCTTGTAGATTTTGAGGCGTTAATACTTAGAGTAATTTTGTTAAACCAAGGGTCCCTTTACCTATGTCAATTCCACCTGCCATATCTTGGAAATTCCACGTGTATTCTCCATTCCCCCATGTCGATGTCATCCATGCCATCTCACAGGATTTCATTGGTTCGCCTATCCTAGCACTTTACATTGTTGACATCATCATGTTGCGATGGCAACATCAATATGCCACATGACATTTTACCCTTGATCCTCATGGTGTTGAAGTGGAGGACATCAGTTTCCAATATGGGTTCTAATCACATTGTAAGGTTTTAAAAGGATATCTTATAGAGCCTAAACATAAGTCCTTGAATTTACTTTCACTCTATGGACCTATAATATTATAGAACCTAATCTAATATAGCAATAATTCTATGATATGAGTTATGCAACATAAGGAAAATAAGTGTTGAAAACTACCTATCATAAGTCTTTGCATTAGTAGCATTAAAGGGATTCCATGTGCATAGGTTATATGAGAAGGTTGTTGGTTGGTTCATTGGAGAATGGTTACATGGATATGTGTAAGACTTAGAGAATTACAGGTGACCGTGTAGTCACATTAATGTTCCTACTTAGTTTTTTGTCACTTTTTATAATATAAACTGAGTATTTGTTGAAGAGAGTTATTCCTTCAAGAATTTATCTCGATTATTTGATCTTGAGATCAACAACTTAAATGGTGTATATTCACACCTAATATCTATTGTAAAAATTGTCAAAAAAAATAATTTTTTTTACTAAAAACTGTGACGAATTAGCTATACTATCGACAAACTTTTTTCGTCGATAATCGTCATCGTCATTTTCATCATCATCATCATCATCATAATCATCATCATCGTCATCATCATCATTTTCATCACCATCATCATTGTCATCATCATCATCATCATAATCATCATCATCGTCATCATCATCATTTTCATCACCATCATCATTGTCGTCATCGTCACTGTCGAGCAGTCGTCGACATTGTCATCATAATAATCATCATCGTAGTCATGATCCTCATTGTCATCACCATATTCAATGTTGTTGTTGTCCTCCTCCTCCACATCATCATCGTCATCGTTAAAGGTTGATAAAGGTTCACAGTTAGGGTTGAAATATTTTGGAGAATTATATGATTGATACAAATTGGGGTTGTGTTATTTTATTTATGGTTAAGAGGGATTAGTGAATATAAGTATGTTATAAATATGTTATTACATATAACCATGTTATAAACCCACGCTCAGCAAAAACTCACACGCATCAACCTTGCCTGCCAAATGATGCATGCAAACGGAACCCTTGCCGCGACCCTAGCCACAGAGATTGAGAGAAACAACAAACAAAGCCCCAACTTTTTTTTGTAACTAAGTTTTGTTCACCATTTCCAATCTCAAACACCATTATGATCACAAAATGACACAATCAAGTATTCTTCCTCCACCAATGGCATCTCTCCTACCTTCATAGAGATACAATAATATTCTTCTCGTAAGGGACTTCCATGGGACTCACCAATAGCCTAAATAGAAATACTAAATAGTAAAGATAGCTAGAAATGGAAATACATCCTAATTTTTATCTATCACTATTGGCTTAGTCATCACACCACTATTTTATTAATCATCAAGCTCATTAACTCCTACATTTTCCTCTTGATAAGTAATGCAATGAGTCTCAATTGTCTTCATAGTTCTACAAATTATTGGACATTTGGAATGGATTTGGTGAATATTTCAACAACTCGCTTAGATATTGGACAAAATTGTAACTCCAATTACCCATCCTACACCAAGTCTCTAATAAAAAGATGGTGCATTTCTATGTGTTTCATTATAGGATGAAGCACACAATTCTTCATCATTACTATGGTGTTGAAATTGTGACAAAAAATTGTAGTTAGATGTTATTGTGATAGTTTTAGTTCTATCAATATCCTTCTACACTAGATGGCTTAACAATGTGATTTTTGGCAACAATTTTTTCAACTTCTACAGAGGATGGATACATAGTTGCATGTTTCTTGCAACTCCATCTTACAACTCTAGATCAAAATGAGAAGAAAAAAAACTAGGCATTGATTTTTTATCATTCATTGATCCAAACCAACTTGATTCTATGTAACCTTGTAGATCAAAATTGTCACAAGAAACATAATTTATACCAAAGCTTGCAGTACCACTCACATATATTAATATTATTTTTTATGTGCACCAATGGGATTCATGAGGATCCTACATGAAACAAGATACTAGACTTACTACATACATAATGTGTTCCCTAGTTGTACTAACGTACATCAAAATCCTAAACAAGATTCTTGCTACTCCATCATACAACTCTAGATCCAAATGAGAAAAAATAATTAGGCAATTTATTTTCAATCATTCATTGATCCAACCCAACCTAACTCTATATAACCTTTTAGCTCAAGATTGTCATTGGAAAAATCATTTATACCAAAGCTTGAAGTACCATTCACACAGCTTAAGATTCTTTTTAAATGCATGCCAATGGGATTCATGTGGATCTTGCATGTAACAAGAGATTAAACTTATTAGATACATAATGTCTACCTTGGTTGTACTAAGGTACATTAAACTCCCAACCAAGCTTCTATACAAAGTAGAATTTACCTTGGGAATTTCTTCCTTAGAAAGAGTGATGATGGAGTTGCATATGCCATGCATGGCTTCATCCCAAACTTATCTAATAAATATATTGCATACTTGGATTCAAAAATAAATATGCTTTCTCATTGCTACTACACTTCGCACTAAGGATATAACATATCTTCTCCATATCTTTCATTTCAATTCTTTTGTTACTGCCACCTAAAATATTTCTATTGTTACAAACTGATTCGTATTGGTAGTACTTTCATAAATTTTTCTTAGGCATCTTTTTTTTCTTGAAGAACTTGGACTTGGTTTTGAGCTTAAACTTGGGAAATAAAAGCAAGCTTGAGACCTGTGTTATATTTTTGAGCATTGTTTACAAGGGTTTGTGACCTGAGTAAAGTCAAAATTACAGACCTATCTCTTTTATTTCCTTTGCAATATATTGGTATATTGTGCATCTAAAACAACTTTTAAACCAAATCGATGCTAAGGGAGGCCCAAGGGCCTCACTAAATACCAAAATGTTTGCCTCTATTTGTTCACTATTTACGGTTTTGTCCAAGCCACAAAGGTTATAATACATGCTTGGTCAATTTGTATATGCTTAAAATACATTAATATGGCTGGCTAAAATCACATTTTACACAGTTCTGTTTCTATGTTTTATGACCAGCAAATTGTGATTTTATGTGGCTCTACTTTATGGTTAAAATCTGGTGAAAACACATACTGAAAACTACTCTAAATCTCTAGTAATGGAACACGTTGGTATGTGCTAAAATATGTGATAAATGTTGTTATAAGGTTGCTCTCGTGACATATGGACACGAACACTTAATACACATATTTTATCTTTGTTTACGATTCATATTTGGCAAGGCATTATTGGAGATTGATATAGCCATTTACTTGCTTCCTTTGTCACATAATTTGAGGGCACTTGTTATATCATTTTGTGGTACATGGCATAAATAATATCATTGTCCTTGCAATCAGAATTGTCATAATCAGATGTGCAACATCATACTTTTCAATAGATGTATCGTGACATTTTTTAAGTACATACAGAGTAGCATATGACACCCCTCTGTTTTGTGTAACCAATTGATTTGAACAAGAGACCAAAATATGTTATGTAAAATTATCTCCAAGATTCCAAACCGACTAGCAAAAGGTCATAACCTTGGGTCCCAGCTGCTATTGAATTTCCTAAATAAATCCCCCTTCCTTACATCTTGTTCTCTAGATTTTACAATAGAAACAGAGCTAATAGCAAGTACAACAACCTAGTATTCTACATATTGTAGATAAACTTTGAAAAGTTTACCTTATGTTCGAAAAACAGACATCGAAAAGGAAAACCCCATACACATAGTTGGGCCCAATAGATTTCTTAGTGCATATGGAACACCACCCTCACATTTCCAAACTCTTGATTGCAAAAATAATTTTTTCACAACATGTTGGAATTGACTTCAAAGGTGACTCAAAATGCACATACATTTTGAGTGATAACATGTCATAATGTCATAAATATCATGGTGAAGTATGATGATCCACATTCATCAACATGACCAACCAAGATGCATTGTCTCCAAGCAAAATTAGAAGGTCCATCAACATCCCAACATGTCACCCCTGTCATGTGATGAAAATCACAAATTTACCTCTCATACAACATGAGGGGTAACAATATCAAAACCCTCACAAATAAAATAATTATATCCAAGATCTAGATCGATGATCTCTCCTAGAAAAATATAAATAATAATATCCTAAACAAACTCCTAAATACAAGTGAACAATACATAATAAAATAAGAGACAAGTGAATGGACATGCCACTTGTCCTCTCCTCATGCAAAACACTTCCTTAGTCCAAGCTTGCTTTGACTATGCAAAGAATTTTCTTGTGCCATGTGTCCTCATTGTAAATAGAATGCCTTCTAAGATGGGCTTTGATTAACCAATATAATATAAAATAAACCCCTAGAAGAGGTGCACTCTTGCTATGTGTGCAAGAACGTGGTTATGGGACAACTTTGACCATGCCATGTAATATAAAATAGTCCACAAAAATCTATACCCTTGAAAAGTTTGCCAATGGGAATGATTGCTTCCCTTCGACCTAGGGAAACAATCAATAAATAATCCTCCAAAATGTGGGTGCCCTATATAAATCTGCAAGTTAGTTACATAAACAATAAATGTGCCCATATGGAAAATAGGGTAGTGCTCCACTTGTTTAATGAGTCAAAAACCTAGAAATTCCAAAACAATGCACAAGATAGCAAGGTTAGTGAGGGTGCTTCTTCCAATGCAATAACCAACTCCCCAAATGATGGATCTCATCAACATGTGTGCAGTAGTGGCCCCTTGGTTGTCATAATAACCCCCTTAAAGAGATGGATGTCCTCAAAATGTGTGCCATTAGTACCAATGCATGTGAAAGCAACCATCTCTCCTCAAACCAAGGGCCAAAAGTGGGACAACCCAGGAAAATACACATAAAGGGTGAAACATCCCACTAAACCAGTCTGAACAAAACCCCAAAACCATGTGCTAGAGAATGAAACATTGTGTTAATACCATCAATCATCTCAAAACCATGGGGCACTCTATAACTATGTGCAGGGTAGTTAGGCCTCCTCTTTAAATGTGCCAAGATGTAATGACCAAGGGAGAATTCCATGATATGAGTCGACCAACCTCCTTGAAAGCTCAACCACGTGATGAAAATAGGGCCCCAAATCTAAGACACTCCTCATGAATATATCTCAACCATCGAATGAAAAACACACTTTCCAAGGGATGCACCTTAGGGATATGTTCCCTAGAGTGAGGGCACACTATCTCAAGGAGTATCGAGTAATGAGAAATAAAACTTAGGGAAAACCCTTAGTTTACGGAAATCCCTCTCCATGAATATGATAAGGGTCAAAAAAGAGTGAACCCTCATCAAGCCCAGTTCTCTATCAATATCCACACGTAATATGAAAGCCTCCAAATATGCAATGATTCCACAAGAGATTATGCTAAATGAAATAATAAGTATCAAATCCACAACCGATAGCCATCAAGACACATATCCTCCAAACACAACTTGCTTGGGCAGGGTCTTCAAACTAGTACAATGCCTCGTACAATATGAGGGATAATGTTAGTCTCTAATTTTGCTTTTGATTTAGTGAGAAATTCTAATCCTAAACCCTCCCTACCTACACTTCATTGTTTGTTTTCATTTGAATTTAGTCTTTGTTTTGAGTTTGTTTTGATTCGCATTTTATCTTTTTGAATAATTTATTTTAGTTTAGGAATTTAAAATTACAAGACTTGTCACATCATATGCCTATTTGAATCCTTCAAATTCAAATTTCTGCTAAGTCATTAATAGCTCTACTGGAATAACATTATTCCCGTAGCGCTAATGTAATCATGCCATGATAAGCGCCAACCACCTTGATTTTGTTATGATTACATAAATCATGGACCAATAATTCGCATGTGTCCCAAGATATCACTTGAATCAATTATGTAGTTCAAATCGTTACATGATGGGATCATCTTGTACCTGCAAAGATCCATTTCAAATCAATTCAATTCCCAAACATCATTATATGACCCTGTCACTCGTTGATATGATTTTGTTGAATTGTAAGCGCGAGTATCTTTCAAAATAAATTGATAACAGTTATAGATTTTATATTCAACTTCCGACAGTGTCGAGTTGCAACATCGTATTATTAATATGGCACCTAAGAGAAGTGGGCAAATTGTCAGATTGGAACCCGAGGGTGTTGAGCTTCTTGAAGCATATATGCAAATGGCGCAAAGGTCTAAAGACGCTCGCTGGTTCGAATTCTTCACCACCTTCCAAGTTCATGACGAACATGTATCTATGGCGTTTGCACAGAACTTCGATGGTTTCGAAGTGGAGATTAGAAAGTTGCTAATACTGGTGACAGAACAATCAATCGCCAAAGCTTGCATATTGGTAGTTGGAGGAGAGCGATGGTGGAAAAAGGAGCATGTAGTCACAGAATTTGTCAATCAATTCTTGCTACCAGATAAGAAAAACCCGTATTGGAGAAAGAGTGTCCCTCACAGTTGGATTACACAAGAATGGAATATTGCTTTAATCATTATCCACAGGTATATCACCTGCAAAGGCAAATTCTCACTGATCTACATTTACCATATTAGGTTGTTAATGCATCTCAATGGAGACTATCCTTTAAATTTGTCTTACTTTCTACTCAAAAGCCTGGTAAAGATGTCAAAAGGAGTGCATTCACACCCCACCACTGCAAAGGGTAGCTTGTTTCATCAAGTCCTAATTAAGACTCTGGTCATTTCTTCTCTGAGGGAAGTAGAGAAACCCTGGAGCTGGTTGATCCAATCCCTAAATCCCAATTCACAGCCCAACAAACAAAAAAGAGGCAAAGGAAAAAGGTTTGTTACATAGAAACAGAGTATTCCAGCCGATGAAACTCCTGTTAAAGAGGAAATGTCTGACATCAGGATCACAAGAACCAGTAGAGGTAAGAGACCCAAATTGGATGCAGAAATTGAAAAGTTTTATGAAGAAGATGAAGAAATAGAAGAAGATTTTGATGAATATTATGATGTTGAAACCACAGTCAAACATAAATCACCAGAAACTAGTAAGAAAGGTGCTACAGTCAAAAGGAAAAAGAAGAAATATGTGCCAGTGTCTCAAAACCCTAGGAGAAATTCTACTAGAGTTACCAACAAATACAGGTTAAGGTCTAAAGCTATGTTCGATCCCTCAATCAAAAAAGAAGATGTCATAGTTATAGAGGATCATTCTGAGGACACTAAAGCAGGTATCAAAGGAAAGGCACGGAAACCTCCTTTACATAAAGAACCAACAAAAAGAAGTAAGCAGACTGTTCCATTCCATACAGGACTTGTAACAAGAGATACTACCAGATTGTCAAGAGCTAAAGCATATGCTAAAAGTATCAGTAGGGTCCTGAAAATGAAGAAAGCAACCTTGTAGATTCAGACCACATATCAAATATGCCTGCAGCCATGGATTCAACTAGTTCATATGAAGAGCACAACTCAGGATTGGCCCCTAGATACCAAATTAAATTGAGAGAGCCTAAGGTTGCCATAGATCTGAATGAGCCTGCACCTACAGAGGAGTTCCCTGAATTCAAGGTTAAGGTCAGAACTAACAAAGAAAGGATCAGAGAACTCCAGAAGATGGTAAAACAGTTGAAGAAAGAGAAGGCTCATGTAGAACAATGGAGTGCCAGGCAGCAAGAAAGGATACAGGGTTTTAAGAAGAAGAAAAAAGAGCAAAGAGCATTGCTCAAAGAACTCAGAGAAATAAATTTCAAACTTTATTGGCATAACATCGTACTCACCACAAAGCTCAAACAAAAGACTGCCAAGGCTACTGTTGTTATCATACCCTAAAAGCTTTATGAAGAATTCGATACACTTTCAATTTGGATGTTTATTAGGGAACCAGGAAAGATTTACTTGTTTTGGCTCATAAAAGGAAAATACCGAAATGCATGACTAAATCAAACCAATTCCTATTTTGTAGGATCGAATGTATTGTTGAAAGGATCATTCGAGATTAAGTTGTTGAGTTGGTATCTTTTTTGTAATGTAAATGCTCCTTTTGAGCTAACCTCCCTAGTAGATAGATGCTAATCAGATCTTATCATTAATAGCGTACTATAAATTAGGATCTGAGATATTTTCGATAGTTTAAGTAGGCAAAAGAAAGACTTTGTTCAGGTCGAAAAATTGGAGATCCAGAAGACCTGTTTTGAAACTCCTTGTAAGACATTCATGTTCTATTTGAAACTTAATAGCAAAGGCATATGGATGGTTAGACTCTCGTTTCTACTCTATTCTTCTTCCTTCATGCTTGAACTCGTTATTCAAATTGAAATGCATTTGTTCTCTTGATTATTAATTGAAATAGTAAAGAATTTGTTGTGGTGATTATTTTCAAGTTTTGATTTCAGGTTGATGTTCTTGTTTCTTAATGATATTTTGAGATAAGACTTTTATGTGAGGTTGACAAATTGAAAACTTCATTTTCTCTTTTCCTTATTTATCTAATTCATCTATATGACTACCCTTTAACCAGTCTATGGGATATCTTCTGTTCTTATTCTGAATTTTTTGTTTATTTTAAAGCCTTGAGCCAGTTTTCAACCACCTTATTCAAAAAACCAAACCATAAACACCCTCAAAACACTTTTCAATAACTCGATGATTCCCTAGCTTGCCCTCTCACAGTAAAGTGCAACTTTAGGGACTAAGAGGTAACATGTAGAATAATTAAAATCCAACAACAAACAAAGAACCGATTCTAGTTTAGTTTATGATAGATATTAATTCCAAGATAGTTATCTTATGAGACTTCTTCCATTGAGTTGTGGTTATCATAAAAAAAAATTGGGTGGCATTTCTAGAATTGATGATCGGTATCTTTGTTTTATCAATATTTACAGTCATCTCAAAGTCTAATTAGATCCTAACTGAATCCTAATTAGATCCTAACTGAAATGGAGAAACCAATGAAATACATTGTAACTGATGTCAAGGAGAAGAACAAATTGATTTTTCACTTTGAGACCAATTTCTATACATTATTCTTGGTGGTACCCCCCACTTTACCTGTATAGCTTGAGGATTCCACCCTCTCTTAGGCTATAATAAGTACTGCTCATATTCCATTAAACAAATTCTTAGTCTAGCTATCAGTTAGCGCTTCCCTTTCTCATTGGTCTATATTTTTGTGCTAATGGACATGCTTAGTAAGATGTGCACCATGGTGCCTTATGGAAAGACAATCAAGAGATAATAAGTTGCAACAAACATATTCTTTGAGAGAGTCTGGGTGCCTCTTTGGATACCACCACATAGCATTATTTTAGTCACTGGATTTTTTTTTTAAATAAATTTATGTCGTCACTCTTGCGACAAATGTATTGATTTTCTGCGATGAATTAGCTATACTATCGACGAAAAAAGTATCATCTATGTTGCGACGATTGACTTCCCCTACCGCTCTTGTGATGATCGCCTTCCCCTACTGCTCTTACAATGATATCCTTCCCTTATCTCTCTTGCGATGATAGAGTTACCTTGTCATTCTTGCGATGATATCCCTTGTTTGTCTTTTTTGTGACAATATCCCTTGTTTGTCGCACTTGCGAGGATATCCCTTCGTTGTCTCTCTTGTGATGACCACTGTTGTTCGTCTTGCTTGCGGCAACGACCTTGAGTACCATCGCTCTTGCGACATTTTGCTCAGTCCATTGCACTTGCCATGACACATGAAGTGACCTTTGGGAGACCCAAGATTTGTTGTAATATCCATGACATAACATCTCAAGAGCGTCGAAAGAGCCGTCGCAAAATTATCCAAATTTACTAGTGCAATAGTGAGGTGGTATGCTGATAGGGACATGTGATTATACAGGTTATGTGGCTATGATATGGCCCAATCAAAAAGTGTCGTGTGACACTCTCCAATTGGCCCAGTTAGTTTGAAGGGTATTAAAAGTTCGTTGGCTCGGAAGGGAATCGAACCCGTAACCTCCAATTTGATAAGCGAACGCCTTACCAATGGGACATGTGGTATTTGTTATAACAGATTGCTAGAATATATTATTTAAATTTATAGTTGTATAAAAATCCTCCAAAAGGGGAGGTCATGGGGCTTGAACCCGCGGCATTCACCCCACATACCCGCCAATGACTTAACATAATACTCTAGCCATTGTGCCATGTGTGTCCATTGGTTAGAACAACCAACAATATTGTAATTAAAGTTTGGATTAATGCCCATCCAAGCATATAGGGGGTCGGGTGGGTTTTCAACCATCGACTTCCCTTATATAAACCAAGCCATTTTTCCATTGTAAGACAAAAGGGGGTTCATGCAAGAACTTGGTTTGAGTTCATTTGGTTGGTTGTGGAGCCTGATTATCTTCCTGATTTAGAGGTCTTTTACTTTCAACCGTGTTTATACCCCATGAAGTATTTACACCACAGAAGTATGTACACTCTTCCACGCGGGGGAGTGCAGAGGGGGGGTACCCCCTCTACAGGGTCTGGGGGCAAGCGGGCCCCCAGCGGGGGTTCGGGGGCGAAGCCCCCGAAGCAAAAATTGCCTTGTAAAAGTATATTGTAATTTTGTTGTAAATCTGGACCGTTCATTATAAGGTCGCAGATCTAACGATAGAGATTATGTTAGGGTTTTTTTCCTTAGAAGGCAACCCTCTTTTATGAGGGAAATGTATTGCGGCTATGTAGGTTGGCAAGTATTGTATTCTAAGAGAGGAGACTGTGAGAGAAAGAAGAGGAAGTTACAACGGGTTTTGTTGTAGGTTGTATCCCTTCATTTTGTTGGATAATAATAAAGAAAGGACCTGACAATTTCTCTGGTGGATGTAGCCCACACTGGGTGAACCACGTAAATCTATGTCTCTCTTGTATTGTGTATCTTTTGTGTTTTATTTCTGCATTTGTTTTATTTTATTGCTCCGCGGTCCTATTTTTCTAACACATTTTGTATGGATTTTCATGCCAAGAGTGGATTTCATCTCAATTTACATGCCAAGAGTTTATGCTCATTATATTTTGAGCTTTGGGACTCTTTGAGAAAAGTATAGGGTGTTTACAGTCAAAAGTTTCAATTTTTCGAGGCAGTGTCAATTTTGACAGTTGCACTTGTGTTTGAGTAGTAGATTAGAAGGTCATAAGTGGGAGTTGTATTTAAGCATTATTGAGCATCAATAAAGCAGACCCGTAGACAGAGCCCAAGATGAGTGAACTCCATTATCAACTTGTGTAATGTGCCTTGATCTTTGTTGTTAATATTTCTCTCCATGGTCGCATTTTTATTTCCACAAGTTATTATTGGTTAATGAGATTTTGGATAAATAAGCATTTTCCCATGATATTTTGCAAATAGTCATAACAATCTTAATTTCCCGAATCTAGTCTGATGTTAGTGTCTGTTGAATAATTAATTTGACATCTAAGGATTTTTTAATCAACTACCTAGTCTCTTTGCCCTAACTTTAGTTGCATAATAGCTAAAATAACAAACAATAGACACTTTCACTCTCAAACATAAATAAAAGATTTTGGGAAAGTATGTTGAACTCATATAGGAATGTTGCCTTTTGTTTCCATCTTGATCATATGTAACACATCACTTAGAAACTACAGTGCCTACACCTTACATTACAATACAAGATAAGTTTTATATAATCAATCAAAATCTCTACACTAGTTAGTGATATATGGTTATACAAGTTTTCATCCCAAGCTTACAAAGTCCATTAGTAGTATCAACCAACATAGAAGCCTACACACATACTTTGAAGGAATGTGTGATTGCAGATTTATTAAAGTTAACCCAAGAGTTATCCACATTCTCACCGAACCATAAATGATTTGTGTGAATGTCTCACACCATAGTTCCAAATCATTGAGTATCTAATTTTAAAGACCATAATAAATGAAAAGTTGAATCAATGAAATATAGACTCAATAAGTAGAGCCCATTCGCTACCTAACATCCAACACATTTAAATTTGAACAGCTTTAGCTCTTCAATTCTCAACTCAATAATAGTTCAACAAAATAACAACTTTACCACACTCTAGCAAATCCCTCACAATATTCAAATAATGTTGAACCACCATACTTCTTGATGAAGTAAATGTTTTGGGTTGGATAGTGTTAAGCCTATATTAGACACTTCAATAGAAAAGCCCTCCAAGCATATGATATGAGATAAAATACATTGAGTGACTATAAAATAATAAGATCTTTGTAGAAACGTGCATACTTGTGACCTATGGTACAAGGTAGCATAACTCATAGTTTATATTGATATATATATATTTATAAGTGACATTATGCATAGCACAAGTGAGAGCTTTATGTATATTCCTTTTCAAACAACAACATTCATTTTTATCATCTTTCTTATAGCCATACATATTTGTGTTCATGTAAAACTGTTTGGGTATCACACTAGCTAGAGTAGATCAGTATATGTTTAGGTCAATTCTCTATTTTCTTTTTCAAGAACACTAATATAAATGTATGTCAATTTTTTTTATTGAGCAAAAAAAAGTAAGAAAGAAAGATTACCCAGTTAGTGATGCAAATGCCATAGCCAACTAGGAACGTTTATTGTGAGTGGATGCATTGCTATCTCTTATGTGCTTTGCCATCTACCACCACAACACACTTAACATTGTCTTAAGCATTATAATATTTCTCGAGGCTTCCTTGGATAAGGCCTCCAAGAAATCAAGAAAACTTTAGTGGGTCTGTCACCTATATTGGGCAAATGGAGATAGGATTTCAACTAAGCTCCTCTTGTCCTACACACTCCATCAACTTTGAGGAAGTGGCAAAGCTTGGAACCATGGCTTATGTCTCTTCAATAAATGGTTGAATTATAACTTATTTTGATTAAGAAGAATAAGTAAATTAAGTACGATAGAAATATCAATCAGTTGGCTATATGTGCCATAGTCAGTTGGGGTGGCTTACTATAATTAGGTGTATTGTTATCTCTTACACGTTATGTTATTTTCCACCATAGCACACTTAACATTGTCTTAAGAAATATGATTTTTTTTAGGCTTCCTCGGTGACTAAAGCCATAACTAAATATTTAGTAGGTCTATCACCTGCCTTGAGCAATTGAAAATGGTATCTTGGTTAAGCTCATCTTGCCCTATGCACTTGATCAACTTTAACGAAGTGAAAAATCTTGTCAACCTTGGCTTTTGTCTCTTACTCAAATGGGTTCATTTATAGATTTTGATTAACTTGTTCCAACTCATCATGTATAACTTTGTGTCACTTCCTATGCACATAAGTGATTTTTCCCCCACACCTCCTAAGAGGGGAAGTTATTCATTCATGGTGTCCTCCCACTAGGTGGTCCAAACTTTTGTGAGAATGTGTTAATGATTGCCTAGTGGTCTGTTGGGCTTGATCAACAACCTTTCATTTTTCTCAAAATGCAAAGATAATTGTCATGCCTCTCACTATCAAACATTTTACATGTATTGATTTCGTTAAATTTTGTTAGTAAATATTTTGTCTTTGAGCACTTTTGCTAGTTTTGTTCCACATCTAAACCCTCATTTATATTTTTATTTATTTTTAGTTCTCCTTGAGTGGGATTACTTGTTGTATAATGGCTTCCATTATTTTTGTTTTGGATAATTGAATGTCACTTTGGTCTACAACTTCTATTAAAATCTCAAGCTCACTGGCCAAAATTTTCACTATTAGCTCACTACACATTTAACCCTTGTTCTAAAAGATATTAAGTAGAAACTAAGGTTTTCTATGCGACCTATTCCTAAACCTTAGTTCATAAACCTTTACATAATCAGATCAAAACAATACATTTGAACGATAGGGTTATATGGATTTTATCAAGGGTTATGCAATGTATACACTTTGTACTCGAGCAATGTCATGATCTCACTTCAATTTTCTTCTTACATACTAATCATGACCAGAACTCCATAATCATTGAGCTAGTCGTGCTTCCACAATCGATTGAGCCATGTTGGTTTATGGCAGTTCTTGAGGAAAGCATAGGTCATTCATTTTGGAATCCTTTTGTCCTCAGACGTGTGGGAAACCCATAGTTTCATCAACGATTTAAGTGGCGGTGTTCTTTGTATCGTCCTCCATTTCTCAAGCTCTTAGCTTCCGTTGTTGAAGTAAGGTATCTAAACCTATCCTTATTTGGTTATGATGGATTTTGTTTGCTACAAGTTGTGTGCCTTCTCTTCGATAGGGTTAGTTTGTTCTCTCTTCAATTTACCCTACCTATTGACCCAGTTACAGATCTTATGGCTCATGTAATGAGGGCAGAGCCAAATGGCCCCGAGCCTTTACTTACACATGATAGTGTAACATAGATGTTATCTGAAGTAGGTTGGCTAAACTTTATCCAATCATTCAAGGTTCATAATATAGAGGTAGCTAGGGCATTTTCTAGAACTTTTGATGGCAAGAAAGCCAAAATTGGGGATATACAAATTGAAGTCAACGAAAATCTAATAGCCCATGCCACTGGACTGCCTCTAGCTGGAGATAAATGGTTCAAGAATTTCAGGGTGAAAGACATCTCGTGGAAATATTTTCTAGCATCCAAGCATACAAAGTAAAATATCAAAGGTATTCCAATCGCTCTGTTTAAAAAGAAATGGCATAGTCTGCTTCCCATCCTTAAATAGTTTGTGACCTACGAGGGTCACTACAGCCTTATATTTTACTATCACATTTGTCTATTGATGATTTTCATGGGGTTTCATTTAAATATGCCCTATTACTTATGGAAGAGTCGGAGAGAAACTAGCAACTCTGAAGCCAATCTTTTTCACCATGGCTTTATTCATATTCTAGTTGAAAATCATCTAGGTAAGGCTGGAGATAAATGGGCTACGTTCATCACTAGGAATGGCTTCCTGTCGAAACCCTCTTTGTCAGATACAATTCTCTTCCCTCAAGAACCTAGGGTTGCAAAGGAGTCAAATCCTCCTCGCGATATTTCTGAAGTAATCAAGCTTGAGGTTCGACTTGACCTTGATACTCACCCCCCTCAAGTCAATCGACCAATTCATAATGAAGCTATTACCCATGTTCCTCGTTTGACTTGCAACAAGTTCAAGGAAGGGTTAATGCATACCTAATCTCTGGAATCAATCCTCAATATATTGAAGGAAAAACCTGATCCAGGTGGATATCGGTGGCCACCCACCTTTTCCAACTAGCTCAAAACAATTTTCTAGCAATTTTGGTAATTTACTATTTTTAGCAGTTTTTAACTTCCAGGGCCATTTTGAGGCCCTAAACGATGTTTTTGGAAAAACGGGGAGCAATATGGATCTTCCTTTGATATGGCCTCCAAAATGAATCTCCTCGATGATACTTTTCCAATGGGCTATAATGCGCCTAAAACGGAGATCGTATGCAAGGAATGGGATAATGTTAACAAAGACATGAACACTATATTGCCTCAAACTTTAGCTCCGTGAGTGATTTTAGAGTTGTTTTATAGTATATTAATATTTCTCAATTATATGTTCTTGATCTTGGTAAGCATAGTTATGTGTTGTTAAATATTGGCTTTTGTCCATTTTGATCAATGCATTACAATGTTGTCATCTTTACCTATTCTCTTATCTTAAAATTAAATTTCATATTCGTTGTTTCATTTCAGTCAATTCTTTATACGAATGTTATACATAAATACATGTGCAAAATTATATCAAGCTTATTTGTATGATTTGTATATGTTTGGCTTGATTATGTCAGTAAAGTGTATTTTGTTGATTGAAATGGTATACTAATTTGTTTGTCATAAAGAAATCAAACCTGATTGTTGATTCTTCTTATATCTATATCGAATCTTCTCTATTTTGCCGAAGTTGTTTTCATTAGGATCATTGTAGTATTCACATTACACATTGTCTTGCAAAGATTTCTCTTTACAGATTGATGATGTGATGAACATTTCTACAGAAAGATTCAACTAGTAAATTTTATTTCGCTCTTGGCTGGGATAGGTTAGTAAATTTTGAATATTTTATTTTAGCTTGATGAATGTAAATCTTTATTTAGTTTAAATGCTTTGTTCATTTGAACTAAAATTATATATATATATTTCTTTTATTTTAGCTTGATGAATGTAAATATTTATTTAGTTTAAATGCTTTGTTCATTTGAACTAAAATTGTTTTAAACTACATTCACACACACACACACACACACACACACACACACACACACACATATATTTCTTTGATAAATTATGTTTTGGTTTGAAAATTGTTAGAATATTTGTATATTAGGTTTAGACACTTTAATATTTTTTCCTGAGATTTAGTTCCTTTTCTAAAACTTATGTTTCACAAGACTTTCTGGAAAATCTTGTATCATTGTACATTTTGTAAACTTTGTAATTAAGTATAAGGTTATCTAATCTAATAGATCACTGTAAATACTTGGAATATGACAGTTATTAGTTAGGAATCCTTTTCCATCCTTTTGTAGGATAGATCTCTTCATAGGCTAATGGAGCCATTAAACCCGTCAGGGATAGTTATCTTAAACGACTTGGGTTATACTTAGACAACCTCAAACCGAACTTTCCCTTCCAATTGACGAGTGGTCAATATCTCTCATCAACAAATGGTGCTAAAAGGAGGGCCTTTTAGATATTAATGGCATGTGGGGGCCGAAAAACACCTATGAACAATCACTCTCCAGTTAGGACTCATAGTCACTCAGACTCTAATGTCATTTCTAACACAACTACTGCATCCAAAAATGAGCATGTTATTCCACTCAATTAACATTCTCCATCCACTCCTATTGAACCTACAATATCACCTTCACAAAGACCAGACTTACAGGAGATACCCTAGAAATCCCACCAATCATTATTAAGAACTCATGATAGTTTGGCAAGGATCAGAGAGTTGGGGGATCAATTGTATCAACCTCTTGATTTTCCTCATCAACAAGAAAACCTGCATGTAATGGGTACACCCAACTACAGATTGCAAAACATCTCGACTAATCAACCTGAAACTAACATTGCAGCTGAAATCATTAAACACTTGTATCAAGATCAACTGGAAACAAGAGTATCACAATCACCAACTAATGAAAGTCTTATCCTAGGTGTCGGGGGATCCGGTTTACCTCCTTCACCACCCGACCCATCTCCACCTCCATCGGGAGGAGAATCCTCTGACGAAGAAAGTTCCTCTTCTGAAAATTCCCAAACTTCAAACGCTTCACAAACCTCAACCCAGATGGCTAACCAGAATAATCCATCCATGCCTTGGCATGATCAAGATGTTGTTGTAATACTAGGACCACAACATCCTTTATCAAAACATCTTGAGAAGTGGTTACCTAAGTTTGACCCTGATTCCAAACAGTCAGCTGAAGATCACATAAAGAAATTTGTGTTGGTTGTTAGACTCAGAAACATAGAACATGAAGATGTTGTGTGGATGTTCTTCCCTTACACCTTCGAGGGAAATGCCTCCACTTGGTACTTCACACAACAACCTCAAACTATAGTCTCTTGGGATAGATTTGAAACCATTTTTTTTAGAAAAATTTGGAGATGATAAGTCCCCTGAAGTTTTGGTTATGGAATTATCTAGTATGAAGATGAATCAAAAGGAAAAGGTCAAAGACTTTAACCAGAGGTTTCTTAAGCTTAAGAATAAAATTCCTGTAGAATTTATGCTTGCAGAAATCTTGATCATTGCATATTACGCTAAGGCCCTACATCACACTACAACAATGTGGGTTAAAAGGTCCAAAAAGAACACTCTGTTAAAGGCTTTTGAAGAAGCCATCCTTGTTGAAAAGGATATGCTTAGTTTGAAGGATAATACAAACCTTGAAACCAAATAAGCCTCTTCTTCCAAGAAGAAGATTGACATTCTTCCTAAACCACCTTCAACTAAGAAAGATTAGGAACTTGTTGATTTGGAAAGTTTTGCAAAAAGCCTTTCAAAAGTTATCTAATCAAGTTGTTGACCTAAAAAGAGTTGCAGAGGAAGGATCCTCAAATAAAGGAACTTATAGAACACCTTATAGGAGACCTCAAAATCTTCCTAGCAAGCAAACTCCCGCAGCTGAAGATTTGAGCTTTGAAGGATTACATAATGCTATACAAGCCTTATTAGCTAGAGCTGAAAATACTTTTGATGATACAACTGAACAACAAACTAAAGCAGAAAATGAAGGGGAAGATGTGCATGATGAAGAAGATTCATCCCCCCCCCAACTATAGGACATTTTTCAGATAGCATTTTTCAAGCAAATTATGAAACTGTTCATGATAATCAACATCCCTATAATACACGTAGTAAAGATAAGTCAAACGATCAAAATCAATATGCCTCTGGCACAAACAAAAATGCAACATCCAAACAGAAGAAGCAGACAAAAACACCAAAGAATTTATCTATCCTTGATTTAGATTACGATCCTATTGAGGATTTTAAGAAATTGAAGGCTAATATCTCAATCTCTGAGCTGCTTAAGTTCCCTTGTATTCAACAAAAAATGTTACAGGGTATAGCTGAAAACAACAATAAGAAAAGAGTTGTTCCAAGAAAAAGTGTAGAAAATTTTCATAAATCAACTTTAGGAACAACAACTAAAAATCAGTAGCCTCCAAACATTTATTCCATACAACGTAAGAAGTCTAACGTGTTGATCCGGATTATTTTCGGCACAAAATGAGAGCGGAGATATAATAAAGAAATCTACAGAGATATATCAGATACCCAATAATATAACAAAGATTTATCATAGATATAACCATAAACACAGAGATACAGTAATACACAATTTCTATTAATGAGCGAAATGCAAAAATCTATAGAAATACAGAGTGAAAGACTCGTTAGAATGGTTGCAGCTTATCTCTAAGAAGAGATGTGATGACTACTCACATTCACAAGAAGATTATTATTACAATAAGGCTCCAAAGGCCATCTTAACATAAAGAGAATCCAAAACCCTAACCCCAAAAGATGAAAAGCCAATAATTTTGTGGACCCTGTTTTGGGTAGTTTGGTGTATCAACTTCTCGGGGGCGTAACTTTGGCATACAATCTCTGTTTGGAGCGCATGATAGTTCGTTGGAATGGTATAGTTGAGGAGATTCATTTTGAGGGCTCAGTCAGAGCCTTTGACTATTATTGAGGTGTTTTATCCCAAAAAAAACGTCATTTAGGCCCTTAAAATGGCCCTAGAAGTTTAGGAACCGAAAAACTGCTAAAAATAGTAAATTTCCAGAAGATTGTTTTGAGCCAGTTGGAATAGGTGGGTGGACATCGATATCCACCTAGATTAATCCTACCTCCTTAGGAAGAAATGGTCTCCATTACATTGAGTGCATGGAGGAGAGGGAAAGGCGTTTGTTGAATCTACATCTTGATGAGTTGCTTGTCTTGCTAGAGAAGTTGTGTTTCTTAGCTTGTTGAAGGCTGTCACGAACCTGTTGTTGGCAGGGTTGAGTCTGTTCAACTAGTTGGGCTACATGAGTTGATTGTGAGCAAAATGAATCTCTGTTATTTGCTACATTCTTGTCGATATGGTTTTGTTGGATAGAAGTTGCTTAGGCAGAGGTTGTAGTCATTGCAGTGTCCTTCGAGGTTGTAGTCATTGCAGTGTCCTTCTATTAACCTTTTGAATAGATTGTGAAGAAGTTGAATTTTGTAGTATGAGATGCTACCTTGCGGCAATGTTTAGGTGGGATGGTAGTTGGAACTACCTCTAGTATCCTGTAGAGATGACGCCCAAGAGTAAAAATGACACTATGGGGTCAAGACTCATAGATAGCATGGAACTTCCACGTATATAGTTGGCCTAAGAGAACATCACAGACATCTAGTGGGGCAACATCACATAATACCTCATCCTTGAAGGGTTTTATGCCATATGACAATCGACACTGCTGGCTGACACATAGATCTCATCCCTAACAAAGCCACCTGATGTTGTATGGTTGTGGGTGTAGTGTTGTCGACAATCCCAACTATTTGATGACCTCTGTCGAGATGAGGTTCTTTTGGATTCTGTTATCAACAATAAAATGCAGCGGGGTCCCTTTCACCCACATATGTGAATGAAAAAGGTGCTCCCCCTCTTCAAAATATGTTGGTTCTTCTAGTTGAATTGTTACAGTCACGACAGTAGCATTGGGGTTTACATCCATGATCTATCTTTTCCCATTATTTTTTGAATTGGATTATGAATCAGGGTTCAACTCCTTGTCTTTGATCTTGGCCACCAATGACTATTTTGAGTGACATTCATCAGTGTTGTGCCAAGGGCTTTTGTGGAAATCACACCACTTTCCAGTGTCCTTCTTCATCTTCCCGTGACCCTTCTTTTCTTGTGGCTTGGATTGGTTTTCGGGAGATTGTTTGTTATGGCCGTCTTTATCATACTTTGGTTGTTGCGGATTTGTAGACCCAAACTTTCGTTTGTTCTGGTGCCTAAATTTCTGCTCGATTTTGACAGCATATCGATAGGTAGTTCCTAGGGATGAGATGTCTAGAAACTCCATTTCGGTTTGGATGTATTTGTGTAGATCCCCACGGTAGTTCAGAACCAAATGTCACTCAAAATATTTGATACCTGGCTTGGTGTGCAAGGTATGGAAGTTATTGGTGAACTCCGACACTGCTTGACCTCTCTCTTGACGCAGCATGGTCCATCTCATGTACTGGTCGTCATAGTTACCAACAGGGTAATATTGTTCCTTGACCGTATCCACAAAAAAATCCCAAGTAGCTCGACCCCATATATTCCAGATTGATATGTGGAACTTTGCTCCCAATAAGTTTCCCATCGATGTTTGACATGGGGGAGAGCCTTAAGGAGTGTGAAGGTGATATTTTCCCTGTCGGAAAAATTGTGAACAGAGAAATAACCTTCTAGCAGATTTAACCATTTTTCTAGGGCATTTCATCTATCTATCCTTCAAATATGGGAATATCAAAATTAACTTGTACCTTGAAAGGGGATGTGCCTCCAAGGTGACCTCTTGATGAAGACATGCTAGTTTTTATTGGCAAGCATTGAAGGATATGGGAAAAATTCTCCATCATTTCGCCCCTTTGTCACGTGAGAGATTTCTCAAGAAATAGATTAATAGAATCATCTGATCTATCATTTTTCTTTTCTTCCGCCATGGAGGGTTTCTTGGGCATGCGAGAGCGATTTCCTCAAGAGAGACAAACTCGAGACCCAACTTGATATACTTGAACCTCGTCGAGGACATGCATTGATATTCACTACCTATATGCTCACCTTAAAAACTACTAGACCGAGGTATGAAACTTAATCAACAAATTTATTGCTTTTAATATAAGTTATAAACCTAGATCTAGCAACACCGAAGCAGATTTGTTGGCTAATGTAGCAGCAAAGTTATTGCCTACTGAAGGTTTTTCTCCAAGTTCATTTTCCATTGAATTGGTATTTAGACCGTTAATCCCTGATAACATTACTAATTGACGATTTTTTGATGACGATCAACAGATAATCAACTTCTTGCATATGGAGGACACCTTTCAAAATGTCATAATTGACGAAACTACTCACGACAAAAATCTTCGTGAATTTTCAGTAATACCTGACTCACACTCAGTTGAAAGCTCATCTGAAATGGTAAATTTGATCCCTAAATCTGTCATTAGGTTGGAAAATTTTTATGATTTGCATGACAAATTCAAGGGGTTGTTAATTGTAAAACAAATAGTTTCTCATTGCAGTTTGAAGTTGTAAATCTAAAAACACATGATAAGCCCCAAAACATCAATTTAGGTAGGATGCACACAACAAGAAAAGTCATTTTTTATTAAATTGTTTAAAGAATTTAAAGATGTGTTTGCTTGGACTTATGAGGACCTAAAGACAACTGATCCAAACATAATACAACATGTAATCCCCATGAAACCCCAAGCTCAACCATTCCAACAAAAACTAAGGAAGATGCATCTGAATTTAGAACCCACAGTAAAAAAAAATTGAATAAGCTATTAACAGCCAAGATCATTTTCCCTATCCGACATACCATTGGGTGTCTAATTTAGTCCCAGTAAGGAAGAAGAATGGCAAAATTTGACTTTGTGTCTATTTCCGCAACTTAAACCAAGCCTTCAATAAAGACAATTATCCCATTCCTCCCATGGAACAAATCCTACACCAAGTATTTGGTGTTGAGAGGTTATCCTTATTGGATGGATTTTCAGGATACAACCAGGTCTTGATGTGTCCCTCAGATCAGCTTAACACTACATTCTGAACCCCATGGGGCACTTATACATATCGTATGATGCCTTTTGGGTTGATTAATGTCGGGGCCACTTTACAAAGGGCCATGGACATCACCTTTACAAGACTTATAAATTAGTCAGTGGTCGTGTACTTCGATGACGTTACTATCTTTTCCAAAAATAAAATAGATCATTTATCTCACCTGAGAAGCGTATTAGAACACTGTCGCAAATATGACATTTCCTTGAATCCAAAAAAAATATTTTTTTTTGTTGATCAAGGAAGGTCACTTGGCTTAATAGAATTTAAGGATGGTATGATGATAGATCCAGAAAGAACACAAGCCATATCCAACTTGTCTCCACCTTCATCCAGAACGTCCATGCAATCTTTCCTCAGGAAAATAAACTTTGTTAGACTATTCGTCCCTAGCATTTCCGAGATTGTGAGACTTTGCAAAACATGATCAAGAAGGATGTCATTTTTAAATGGGGTCCACGGAAAAACAAAACCCTTACTACTATCAAACAAGCCATATCAGAAGCCCCATCTTTCATGAGCCTTGATTTTGCTAAGGACTTCACCCTGTACACTTTTGTTTCTGACAGGTCGTATGTTGTTGTACTAACTCAGAAAAATGATGATGATCATGAAATTCCTATTTCATTCATGAGTTATTCCTTTAAAGGAGAAGAATTAAATTATCCATCAGTAGATCAACAAGATTTTGTTGTCTTTAAAGCAGTAAAACATTTCAGATTGTACTTGCTGAAATCTAGAACCAAGGTCATCGTTTCTTATCTAGTAGTTAGAAACTTGTTAGTCCAGAAGGAACTTGGTGAAAAAAGATCTCATTGGATGACATCACTTCAAGAATATGATCTTGAAATCAAACCAACCCAAATTGTCAAAGGTCAAGGACTTTGCAAATTAGTGGTCGATTCTGTAAATAGACATGAGGATGATGAAAATTTTGTGTATCAAACCAAGATTTCATGTATACAATCTGACCAAAATGCTTGGTATGTTGATATTAAATTTTACTTTATTCATGGAACTACTCGAGAACATCTGGATCCTAGAAAGAGAAGAGCACCAAGGCTTAAATCAACCCCTTTTCAATTAATTAATAATGTGTTTTTTAGGAAAAATTTTGAAGGTGTTTTACTACGCTGCTTAGAAAAGGATGAATTTGAAAAAGTTTTGATTGAACTACATTTTGGTAATGCAAGAGGTCACTTTTGAGGTGAAATAACTGCCCACAAAGTGCTCAGAGCCAGGTACTATTAGTTGACGCTCTTTAGAGATGCTCATGCCATGTCTCATAAATGTTCAATATGTCAGAAGGTTGTAGGAAGAGTAAAAACATATGCTTTCCCTTTGCAACTTGCTACAGTTGATCAACCATTTCAACAATCGGGCCTTGATGTCATCGAGACAATTAACCCAACTTCCTCACTTCAACATAAGTACATCCTCACAAGAACAAATTATTTCACTAGGTGGTCCGAAGCTACACCCTTAAGAGTAGTCAACACTAATCAGGCGATTTCGTTCCTAGAAACTCATATCATTTCATCTTTTGGAATTCCAGAAATTTTGGTGTTAGGAAATGCATCTTATTTTTCTTCAATAAACTTGAATGTTTTTGCTTTAGAAAAAGGAATCAAATGAAATTATCCTGCCAATTATTACCCTCAAGGTAATGGACTGGTTGAATCAACCAACAAGAATTTAATTAAAATTATAAAGAGAACAGTGTCGGACAATCATAAAAATTGGCACATCACTTTATTCTATGCACTATGGGTTGATAGGGTTACTCCCAAAGCGGCCACTGGAAACTCCTCGGTTTTCCTTGTATATGGAAGAGAAGTTATCCTCCCTCCCAATGTCCTTTTACCTTTGCTACAACTATCTAAAAAGGTTCAGGAAGAGGAATGCCCTGCCTTAGAAAATCAAATTAATGCCTTACTCAAACTAGAAGAAACTAGGGCACAATCTAAACGTAAAATGGATCAACATCAACAAACTGTTAAACGATGGTTTGACGAAAACTATTCCTATGATCGAAACTTTAATGTAGGAGATATGGTTCTTAGGTGGGATAAAACTCATGAAGACAAGGGGGAACATTCAAAATTTCAGAATTTGTGGTTAGGACCATTCATTGTTGCAGAAAAAATTGGTCCTGGCTCTTTCCGTCTCCAAACTCTGGAAGGTCAGCTAGAAACTTTTCCAGTGAATGGTCATGCCCTCAAAAAGTATTTCTCGTGACCCTGGTAAACATATCACCTTGTAAATAATAGTGTGACGTGTGTGTTTGGTTTAATTTCAGAGTTTTTTTTTTCTTTTATTTAATATTGTCATTCTTCCATCATACTGCTTTCAAACACCATTTATTATGATAGAATCTTGCCCAAGATATCACTCATTGCTTATTTTCAAATAACTCTGATGGATAGTTAATATATGAACTTGAAATAACAATATATTAGCTCTGATGGGAGATCTATATATGATTGTCTCCATTGATTTCAATTTCTATCCCTTTTTCCTTTGATATATACAAAAGGCTCAGATATGGAAAACTGAACTAATCTTTGGTAATCATGGCAATCTTTAGACTTCTTACATCATCCATGTTCTTAAGGAATTATTTTGAATTGCTTCCCCATCTTCTAGATGATCTCCTTAAAAGAGATAAAAATTTAAACCATGAGTGGATCAGCCATTTGTCAAAATGAATACAAAATAATTAATATAATAAAAGATGTTAGGTTCTAACTGTAGGATGGGAGGTCTCATTACGAGCCAACCCAACATGACCATAGAAGTTTACGAGAGTGACATCACCACATCTGGTCACCAAGACGGGGTGATGGCTTTCGGTCTCTTGGCTGAAAGACAAGAGGTCTCATCACGAGCCGACTTGTTCTCTTTCATGACCCTCTATGGGTGACACTACTAGTACCTAGTTACCAAGCCAGGGTAGTAGCCTATAGTTAGTTTCCAAAACAAATAAGAAAAATAAGTTTAATGACCTCTGAGATGGTTCATCGTGTGTTCTTAACTAAAGGATGGGATCAAAGCGTCCAGATAGGTTAAAAGGTATCCATGTTGGGGCTATGGATGCCCGCTGGCAGCAAGTCCATGCCTGTGGTATTGAAGTCATCTCTTAAACTATCATGAATCACTAATAAAGCAGTTTCAAGACTGGAATTTTTGGTATATCTATTTTTTTTTCCCCAGTTTTGAAATAAGGACTGGACCAGTCTATACATTTCATGCCTGTAGATCTAAATTCAATACTAATAAATCAGAGATGTTACTTTATGCAAATATGATAATCTTAACCATGAGTCACCTCTTATCTTTTATCCTTCATAATAAAAGTTGTGGGTTAGCGCAAAGATAATTGTTTCGCACAGTGAGTCGCCATTTATTGGCCCTGACCAACAACCTTTCATTTTTCTCAAAATGAAAAGATAATTATCATGCCCCTCGCTATGAAACATTTTACATGTATTGATTTCGTTAAATTTTGTTACTAAATATTTTGTCTTTGATCACTTTTGTTAATTTTGTTCCACATCTAAACCCTCATTTATATTTTATTTTTTTAAGTTCTCCTTGATTGGGCTTACTTGTTGTATCATGGCTTCCATTATTTTCGTTTTGGATAATCAAATGTCACTTTGTTCTACCACTATTATTAAAATCTCAAGCTCATTGGCCAAAAATTTCACTATTGGCTGACTACACATTTAACCCTTGTTCTAAAAGATATTAAGTAGAAACTAAGGTTTTCTATGCGACCTATTCCTAAACCTTAGTTCATAAACCTTTACATAATAATATCAAAACAATGCATTCAAGCGTCAGGGTTATATGGATTTCTTCAAGGGTTATGCAATGTATACACTCTATACTCAATCAATGTCATGATCTCACTTTGATTTTTCCCTTACATACTAATCATGACCAGAACTCCAGAATCATTGAGCTAGTTGTGCTTCCACGATTGATTGAGTCGTGTTGGTTTGTGGGAATTCTTGAGGAAAACATGGGTCATTTGTTTTGGAATCCTTCTGTCCTTCGATGTGTGAGAAACCACGAGCTTCATCAACGATTTAAGTGGCGGTCTAGTTTGTATCATCCTACATTTCCCGAGCTCTTAGCTTCAACCATTGGAGTAAGGTATCTAAACCTATCCTTATTTGGTTATGATGGCTTTTGTTTGCGAAAAGTCATGTACCTTCTCTTCGATAGGGTTAGCTTGTTCTCTCTTCAATTTACCCTACCCGTTGACCCAGTTACAAAGCTTATGGCTCCCTTAGTGAGGGCAGAGACAAATGGCTCTGAGCCTTTACTTACACGTGATAGTGTAATAGAGATGTTATCTGAAGCAGGATGGTTAAACTTTATCCACTCATTCAAGTGTCATAATATGGAGGTGGCTAGGGAGTTTTCTATAACGTTTGATGGAAAGAAAGCCAAAATTGGGGATATACAAATTGAAGTCAACAAAAATCTAATAGCCCAGGCCACTGCACTACCTCTAGCTAAAGATAAATGGTTCAAGAATTTTAGGTTGAAAGACATCCCATGGCAATATTTTCTAGCATCCAAGCGTACAAACTACAATATCAAAGGTATGTGAATTTCTCTAGTTAAAAAGAAATGGAATAGTCTGCATCTCATCATTAAACAGTTTGTGACTTGTGAGGGTCGCTATGGCCTTGTATTTTACTATCACATTCTTCTATCGATGATTTTTGTGGGGTTTCATTTAAATATGCCATGTTACTTATGGAAGAGTCGGAGAGAAACTAGTAACCCTGAAACCAATCTTTTTCACCACAGCTTGATTTGTATTCTAGTTGAAAATCATCTAAGCAAGGCTAGAGATAAATGGGCTACGTTCGTCACTAGGAATGTCTTCTTGTCGAAACCCTCTCTATCATATACAAATCTCTTCCCTCAAGAACCTAGTGTTGTAGAGGAGTCAAATCCTCCTCAGGATATTTCTGAAGGAATCAAGCTTGAGGTTCGACTTGACCTTGATACTCACCCCCCTCAAGTCAATTGACCAATTCAGAATGAAGTTGTTACCCATATTCCTTGTTTGACTCACAACAAGTTTAAGGAAGGGTTAACGCATACTCAATCTTTGGAATCGATCCTCAATAGAATGAAGGACAAACCCCTAGATCGTTTTAAACAAAATCACATCTACAGACTGATCCACAAGAAAATCAAATCCAGGAGTCTAAAATCATTGATTTTAACAACAAGAGAATGGGTCGTAAATTGTCTAGGATGCTTAGAAATAAATCCAAGCATATGGCAACTTCAAAGGGACCTATAATCATTGAAGATCGTGATTCTTCCTATGAAAATATGAATGAAGGACCTGGGGTGATGAATCAAGCCTTTTATGACTTCGTTGATAATTTACCCCCATTTCTCCGTGGATTTGAAGACTTTCCAGGTATTGGTACCACTCTAAGAAATAATTTTGTTACAGAAAAATCCTTTGATAAGGATCACCAACATTTTAAAACAAGCTTAGATTCTGAGAGTTGTCGTGGTTGCTAGTATTGGGCCGAAAGATATCATTCAGTTGTCCCCTATCTACAGATGAGTTTAGGTCAAGCACAGAGACAAAACAAAGATCTGAAAATGGAAAACCGTAAGTTAATAATCAACAAGGAACAAAGTTTTAAAAGACCAAAGAATTTGCTAAATAACATTGTTCAAAAATCCACCAAGGTCAATGTTGTTATGGATTCCAATTTGCACGAAGTCTCGATCTCGAATGCTTAATTTCTAGTAATGAAAGTTAATTTTGTAATTCTTGTTTTGATTGTGTTTGATTTTGTCATTTTTTTTAAGATAAGCTACAAAATCATATATTTTGTAGCTAGTCTTTTAACAGTTATGTTTTGATTTTGATTAATTTTGTTGTTTGCTTATAGGTCATGAAAAGGTCGAAGGCTATCTTGGACGACATCTATGGAGACGATCTGGTGCTACCATTTTTCTGTTTAGTATAGAGTTAGTTGTAAAAAGAACAAATTATGGCCTCATTTTGTTATATCAACAAACTTTTGAAAAGTTGTTGGAGTTTATCCTTTTACTTTTAAAACTTTTCTATTATGAGTACAAGATATAATATTTTGTTGAAACATTGCTATCTTTGAGAGATTCGACTCTATCATGTTGATAAGAGGTTCGATCCCCATTCTGTGTAAATAAATGTTTAGTTCTCAGGGATGAAGATGGGTGAATTTATGGGATAACGAAGCAAGGAATGGGATAATATTAACGAAAACATGAACACTATATCGCCTCAGACTTTAGCTCTGTGACTTATTTTAGAGTTGTTTTATAATATATTAATCTTCATCAATTGTATGTTCATGATCTTGGTAAGCATAGTTATGTGTTGTTAAATCTTGGCTTTTGTCCATTTTGATCAATGCATTACAATGTTGTCATCTTTACCTATTCTCTTATCTTAAAATTTAATTTTATATTCGTTGTTTCATTTTAGTCAATTCTTTATATGAATGTTATACATAAATACATGTGCAAAATTATATGAAGTTTCTTTGTATGATTTGTATATGTTTGGCTTGATTCTGTCAATAAAGTGTATTTTGTTGATTGAAACGGTATACTAATTTGTTTGTCATAAAGAAATTGAACCTGATGGTTGATTCTTCTTATATCTATATCGAATCTTCTCTATTCTACTGAAGTTGTTTTCATCAGGATCATTGCAGTATTCACATTACACATTGCCTTGCAAATATTTGTCTTTACAGGTTGATGATCTGATCAACATTTCTACAGAAGGATTCAAGTAGTAAATTTTATTTCGATCCTGGTTGGGATAGGTTCGTAAATTTTGATTCTTTTATTTTAGCTTGATGAATGTAAATCTTTATTTAGTTTAAATGCTTTGTTCATTTATACTAAAATTGTTTTAAACTACATTC